>JAEIIL010026273.1:0-23259 GCA_018905715.1 Drosophila lini | reverse complement strand
CAAATAAGAATTTTTTTAAAAAGGGTCAAAAAAACGGGTTTTGAATGAGAAGACCCCCTTAATGGCGTTTAAAGCATTCCAACTGCCTTCCCTCCGTCGCCGTCTTCCGCTAATTTGACAGAGTGTGATTGATGTGAAATACTCAGGTATTATAGGTATTATGAAATATGTTTTCAATAATTTTTTTTTGCGGTGGGCGATTAGTCAGCAGAAGGTATAGAAGAGAATTTTGAATGGCAGCAAAGTGGGTCACTGGCAAAGTAATGCCATATCCTGTTACGTAAGAGATACAGTGGGTTAAAGAGATAAACTTTTTTGGTAGAAGGTAAAATAAGTATAGGAAGATAAAACTTTAAGATTTTAGGCACCCAAACCCGTGTAAATTTAATTAGAAAACCTCTGGTAAAGTCAGAAATGTTGAAACCTTATATCCCAAGAGTTTCTTGCAAGAAAATCGTCTTAAAAAAAAAAACCCTAAATATCTCACAATGAAATAATATTTTTAAAGTTAAAAAGGTTAAATATTAGCCTTTTTGGCCTTTGTGCCAGGTGTGGGCAAGACATATTTGGAGTGGTTTCCCGCTCGTGTCTGCCACATGTCGAAAAAAATCAATTAACGTGAGATGGGCGCTCCAGAGCATCCGGCTGGCAATGTTGATGATGCCACTGATGATGAGTCAAGCCAAAATCCAAAATTCAAAATCATTTCGATGTGGGTTTGGCATGTAAATTGCGTCTAAGTCTCGTCTGTCTTGTCTGGTATATTTGTTATTATAATTATTAATGAGTTGTAAGCCAGCCCACTGTCACCTGTGAATGAAGGAAGGCGGAAATTTCTGGTAGCCATATTAAGTGATGAGAATATTGCCAGTATATTAACATATATGGTAATTACAGTCGCAATAAATTATAAAACATTTAAATTAAAAGCCAACCAAAAAATTTTAATAACCTTATACTTTTTAGAAACCCAAATCCACTGACAATTGCAACAGACACATTCGACAAGAAAAATCATTATTTACCCAATTAGTATTTCCATAAATGATAAAGTCATTAAAAGCTAAATCCAATTTGAAAATTTATAGCTGCTCTTAACAGGCTCATTCTCTTACAAAAGGATAAATCAGGTTGTCCATTGCCATTATGAGTATTGAAGTATAGATGCCAAAACAAAAGATATATTAGCAATTAAATTTGTTATTAAAAAAATCAATAAAATTGTATTCAAAAAGAAAATAAAGCAAATAAATATAACACTCCATGGCCATCCTATTCCCTCAAATAAACCAAAAATATTTGCATTTATTCAAAAAATATTTATTGAAATGTTTATATAATAATTGTTTTGAACACATCAATGTTTATAATTATAAAACAATTTTTTCTCTCCCTTACCCTTATTTATTTATATTTCCCCTCTTGAATAACACCTAATAATGTAACTTAATTTGACATTTGTAGTTCATTTCCATCTTAAACTGATTTTTTGTTTGCTTTTTCGTTACCCATTTTAGCCATGTGCCGGCCATAAACCCAGAAGACACGCTTCCTAATTAAAAACAGAAGACGAATAAATGGACACGTAGCAGGAGCAAGCGAGAGAGAGAGAGTGTGTGTGAGAGAGAGCGAGCGAGTGTGGGACAGAGACGATCGTGATTTGGATTTTCAGCGTGATATCAAAACGGATCGATCGGTCAGCGGACAGCGAAACGGCCAAGAAAAACAAATTCACGCCAAAATGTCCAACGCCACAACAAAAATGGTTTACAGTTATAGAATTTTATGGCTTTCCGGCGTTTTACTAGGTGAGTACGACGAGTACCTGGCCTCAATAGAGACCTCACTTCACTTCACTTTGATTTCGAGAAACGACTCTCGACCAGAGACGAGACAAGACGGCGACACAAATTAAATGCTAAGTGCCTCGATTAAGCCATTGGCGTTGAGTTGGTTAACCACTGGCCATTGGCTCTCCTTAGCCACTCCACTCGCTGGCCTTTTTGGCCCACTGTCTTTGGGCCAAATGCGTGAGCCAAATAACTTAAAAACAAATTAGCCATGGTCGATTATGTGGGAAGAGGAGGAAGCAGCCCAAATGGGAAACACACCTGGCCAATTATAAAGACAATAATAAGAATTGCACCTGCAAAATTAATTGGTTGAAAAAATATGTACAAGAGTCGTAATTGATCCGCTAATGAGCTAAAGTATCGTTATTATTACAAATTTATAATATTTTTAAAAATATTAGGAAGCAAATAGCCACAAATGCAAAAATAATGTAGTAATCATTTTATATATCTGATAAAAAGAAATACGTTAAAACATTTAACGAAATTTTAAAGAGTATTTATTAAATACCAATAAACTTTAATCATTTACTATTTTTCCTTCAACAAAAACTAAATATCTCATAATTTTAGCTTTAGTAGCAATTTATTATTGTATCCATTTACACCTGTAAAAACCTGCAATTATTATTTTTAATAAGCCAGATCCTGTTAAATTCAACCTGTTACCTGTTTTCATGAATCCGTTTTGTAAGACCTGCTTAATAGTTTTGCAAATAAACAGGCTTATAAATATAGGAATTTATAACCGGAACGGTTTACTTTTTGTAAAAATTTGGCCTGAAAACAATTGTCTTAAAGAATGAAATAACTAAATACTTCATATTATAAAAGTTATACAGCTGTTTCCACCCTAAAACCAGTTTTTAAAATATTTGCATATAGTTGATCATCAAAAAGAGAATTCTAGAAATTTAGTATAATAATTGTATCAACAAAAAATGTATTCCTTAACTATTTCAATTATTATTGTTATTTAAAAATTTCCAGAACTATTTATAAACGTTATATAGATATAAAACGGAATATTATCTATATATTTACCATAATTTTCTCTACTTTTAAGGTCCCCTTCTGTTGGCCGCCATTGCAGTCCAGGGCCAAGAGCCAGCCAGTCCAGTATTTCAAAATCACAAGACGAAGGAATGGACGAATTTAGATAACATAACATTCTCATTCGATTGCAAGCGGCGATCGGTGGGATTCTACGCCGATATGGAGTACAATTGCCAGGTGAGAGAGTTACCAACAAGCTAGGGACTGGAGAGAGCCAATCAAAGCTTAAGCCAAGCTTTAATCAAGTTTTTTGTCGGGAATGTCTAAAAGTATACTATTTTGTACGCAGATATTTCATATGTGCGATGAAGAAGGCAATCGGATTCCACATCTTTGCGCCAACGAGACGAGCTTTAATCAGGAGTACAGAATCTGTGATTGGGACTACAACTTCAACTGCACAGAGTCACCAGTAGGTTGCCTTAAAGTCCCCCCTAAAATACTTGTATTAATTTTATGAATATTTTATTTGTATTCTCCAGAAATGGTTCTATCTGAATGAACTGACATACGCCACAGATCCGCCAGATGAAGACGACGAGGATTACTGAGCGATTTGCAATCTAATTAAATATTTATTGTCTCTCCCAAAAGCTGAAACACAAAACTAATTAAATTAAAAAGCCGCTGATAATAATTGTATATGACAAACAAGAACACGAAAAAAAAGAGTAATTTGTAAAATTCTGTAAAATTCCATTAATGCAAGTGAGATATAAACTAATTTAAGCGCCCATTGTTGACGATTTTGTTGAGTTTTTCGTTTTGTACTTTAGTCTAATTGAGTCGAGAATGAGTCGTGCGAGGAGCAGGAGTGTATATACTGTATATAAAGATGGTCCCGGTTCCAGTTCCAATTCCCTTACCATTTCGCCCCATTCTATCAAAGTTCTATCATTCAAAAATGCCCCGGAACAACCTCGGATGGGTCCGCCACATTATTGTATAATTTACAAATAATCTTCGCATATATTTGTAAGCAATCTTAAATCGAAATAAAAACAAAATCCAATTGCTATTCTAATATGTTTACTAATTAATTGCCTAAGTGTCCGAAAAACAAAATGTTTTCCGTCATCTTTTTTTAATAGTTGTTAAAATGTTGTTGTTGCACACGTCACGGGAATCCACCGGGGATTTTCTATGGGTAAACAACCTGCTATGAAATACCTCCAAAAAATCAACTCAGGTAGGTAGTTGGCACCAAATGTTACCTAGGGGATGAGTCAAGTTCAATGACGAAACGAACACAAAGTGTTGAACCAAAAAAAGGGTGAACTTAATTGGCGAAAATTGGCATCGCTCAGCGTTGCGTAAAATTGTCAACCCGCCTGCTTGCCTGCCAGTCAGAGTCACATTTTTATAAATTGCCATAGCCCGCGGTGAGAATTTTCAGTTTGGAAACGAATTGCCACCAATCGCCACCCAAAATGTCACACAAAACCAGCTACAATCTGTCTTTGCTCCTGCTTGCAGCTCTGCTAGGGGTAAGTTCTTAAATAAATGTAAAAAATATGAATGATAAATATAACTTCCTTCTTACAGCTTGCAACTGCCCAGTATTATCCACAATACAATCCCTATTACACTCCCAGTCCTACGTTCTCCAGTTTAAACAACTATTACTACCAGACCACGCCGTATCCTTACTACTACAGCACGTATACGACCCCGAGTCCCTACAGCAACACCCAAATCCGTATCTGGCCTTATGTGATCGGCCAGTATCTATATCCCACGTACTATAACACCAACTACTATAATCCATATGCCTCGCTGAGTAACTCCAACTGGCAGAGCTACTACGCCAACGTCTATCAATCGAATTGGGGCAAAAAATGAACTTAAATTTTATATTTAGTATTCCTAACTGTTTTTTTCGTTTGTTAAGAAGTTCAGCCAATAAAAATTAATTACTTTTTTGATACAAAAAAGGAATTTGGGTAATATTTTAATTGTGGTAAATAAAGTTAATAGATGCACATAGTAAATCTTTCGTGGTAACTCTTTGTTGAACGGGTTTAATATTTTACATAACGTTTAATTACTTAACAAATAATTTTGCCTAAATTCACGGCTTATACGGTTAAAGCAATATGTAACAGGTAAATGCAGGTGATTAAACATGATCTTTTTATTAGTTACATCTTATGTAGTTTCCCTTTTTGTAAATTTAATAACTTTGTCTTAGTCACTGCTCAATTACTAGTGCAGACTAGTTTTTTAATTAAGTACTTTTAAAAAAAATTACTGGCCTTGTTTACACAAAACTAAATAAATAGTAAGGCAAAGAAACCTTTGATTTAATATTATTTAAAAATAAGAAAGGCCAGTAAAACTTCTTGTTAGTCTTTTAAAAGCTCCCTGACATAAAAATGTCTCGTAAATTACCAACCTAATTGGTAAACTAATGACAGTTAAATAGTGTGAAATATATATTCAAAATTAGTCTCAACCAACCTAGTTTGTCTTCATTTCTAGAATTCAACTCATAAAAGGGAAATCTGAAATGTAATAGGATCGTTTAAGATAGCTAATTGCTGTGAAAGAATAAAGAATATCTGTAGCAGGCATAAAAATGCAAATGTTATGACTTCAAACTCTAAACTTCAAGCACCAAAAAATATTGATAAGCTCGAGTTTAAGCCACAAGAGGTGTCAAAACCGTTAGGATTAAAGCAGCTTTTTCTGAATGGATTCCAGTTGATAGGCAAGACCTTATGCTCGGTTCCGTTTGACACCTAAAAACCTGAACCCCGGGAGCTCAACCTCCGGCCGGCTGAACCTGAACCTGAACCCCGCAGTCTGTCTGTGTACTTAACGGTTTTCACACACAATCGCTAGGTTCCAGCACAGCACACATTATGTAATGGATTTCGGGGCTAACCTTTGGATTACACTGCACCGCCCGTCCGGAGCAATGAACCTGCATTGTGTTTATGTAACCCAAACCGATGTGGCAATTTTTGATGTAATGCTAATGCTTATATAGTGTAAGATCATAAAATGTAGCCACCTGTTTCTATCTTTCTCTGCATTTGGAGAATGTTCTGCTTAACTGTAACTTCCTCACGGAACCCTGACACTTATGGGTCACAAATCAAAACGATATCGATGCGATTGAAAGGGTTCTCGATCTAGAACTTGAAGCCCAATTCCCAAGCGGACATTATCATGCAAATCGCCAGATCTTCTTTCAGTGAAGGTGAATGGTGCGTAAAACGTGGTAGAAAGAGAGAGCATGGTGTGCGTATATACCCAAGGAGGAAAAATGGGTCACGACAATCCAATCACGAAAATGCGGCTCGGAGAGTTGTTTCTGTGTGTAAAAGGTAGCCGGCAAAAATGTTTGCCGTCACGAAACGAGAAAGCCGAAAAACTCATTTATCTCTCTCCGATTTTTGGGGTAACTGAAAAGTGTTTAAATTATTTTGTACATCTGTGGATTAACCAATTAGTTAATCACAAAATAACGCAATGCACTCCTTACTCGTCGATGGAGTAAGTGCAGCGAACAATGGTTTGTGGTAGTAACTGCCAATGAACTCAATTTCTCTCATTAGCGGTTGATGGATTTTTGGATTACATTTGAAATGTTTTAATTACTAAATCCTGGCGAGTGTAATGTAAGCTTTGTATTTCGGAAATTGAGTAATAATTAATAGAGTAAACCTTTTAATTTCTGTGACCCTTCTTTCTTTTCAAAGGTGCTTCTATTTATAGTTAAAAATGTATTATTTATCTTCTCAAATAAGAAATTGAAAACTTTAACTTGGATCGACTTGAAGAATTAAGGATAATATTTTTAAAATATTTTTGATTGTCCCAGCTGGAACTTAAAGTAATGATTCTTGTTTAAAAAAAATCAAAATAACTTAAATATATATTTTAATTAGTTTTAAATAGATTAAAAGCCCTGTAAATAAAGCTTGAAATCGTATTTAATACCACAGTTCCCCTTAGTGACTCACTTGTTTTCTGGAAAAACTATTTCACAAATTTTGTTAAAGGTTAATTAAAGTAACTTAATGGCCAAATAACGAAAGCCTAATTAAACTGTCACATAATTTAGCTTAATTTAATATGAAAAATATTAGAAATTAATAAAGATTACCAGACCCTAACGAAGCAATGGAAGAGTTGGTGTTTTTTTTTTATATTTCCCTCAATGGCCCACTGAAGCTGTGACGTCAGTTGGTGCGTCTTGTCACGTTCACACACCGTTTTCATGCTCTGGGCCATTGCACGACAATTCGTAATAAAGGCAACCGATCCAGGAAGGCACTGAGAGAGAGATAAGGTTGAGATAAAACCCCAGGGAGACGCTGTTGACTTTGCACTTTTTTTCAGGTGAGGCGGCGGTTGCTGCCGTTTTAGGGGAAATTGTGAAGAAAGTGTTGAAAACGAAATTGTAACTGGGAGCGCGTGTGTCTCCGCTGTTTTAACGCTGCCTCTGCCGCCCCGTGAGAGTAGACCAGCCAGCAACTCGGCAGCAGAGCAAACACGCCGAAGAAGCGCCGCCGCCGACTTGGCCAAGACTGGTCTTGGTCTTGGTCTTGGACTTGGCCGAGACGAGGCGAGACAGCGAGGCGATCTTACCTGGTGGCCGAGGCCATTTCGGAGTGGCAGTCAACGGGCACATCTCAAGCGTTGCAGTCGCTCTCCATGCGGACTCCAATTTAAAGCCAAAAAGCGTTTTAGCCTCGTCTTCGTCTCGTGTATATATTTATTTTTTGGCCAACATCTGCGTGTTCGCCAATAGATTGGCGTGAAAGTGGTTCAGATCAATCCCAAATAACTCAGGATACGGCTTCAGTGACTGCAATTGTCGAGCACAGTAATCGAGGAGTCGCACAGCCTTCATTATGGTGAGTTTGATCGTTAAGTAGTATCGTATGGTATCAGTTGCCGGTCAAGTTCAAGTAAAAACACACCCAGAAAAATAATTGCCAAAGAAATGTACACTTCTATATTGAAAGTGTCTTTAGTGTTTTATAAAAGCCTTACATTTGATGAATATATTCATTAGAAACAGATTAATCTAATCTAGGACAAACGCCATTAAAAACTGGCTTAAAGCAACATTTTTTGAAAAGGAAATAATAAGGCATTAAAAAGGATAATTAAGCTTAGGTTTTTTCCACAAATAAATAATAATTTTATAAAATCTAAAAGTAATATTTTAATTTAATTAATAGAACATGTTATGCGCTTTATTTTAAATTTATTTTCCATGCAAAACATTATCTCTTTCGGTGCATTATTCATTGACATACTAGGCACGCTTTGGCCTGTCCTCAATCGCTTTTCCCTCAATCTGCTCTGAAAAGGAGCCATTGCCACACAAAAGATCTACAAAATACGTTGGCCAAAAAGCTAGTGTGACAAATGCCAACAATTCTTGGCACAAAAAGTCACTTGTTGTCTGTTTGTTTGTTTGGTGTTTAGTTTAAAGCCGCCAAACTTTCTTTTGAGGCGTGTTTTCATTCGGGCCAATTTTTTCCTATTCAATTGTTGGCTTAAATCTGCGGGCTATTATTAACCTGGCTGGCAGTAGCTACACTTATTCACATTCCATGTCATGAACTGCGACATTATATTGACATTAGATAATGGTTGAAATAGTTAGACCACGTGCCAAGCTAATTGCATCATCGTTGTGTATGTTTTACTAACAACATTTACCAGTTTATACTTTTTTATGACGACCTCCGGGCCATAAACAAAGAAAGTCGTGCCTCAGATGCATAATTTATGCGAGATAAACCTTGGCAACATTGGTGATAAAAACATAAAGCAACCTAAAGCCTGTGCTACACACCCACATGGAAAGAAAGTCTGTTTGTTGATTTTATTGCTACTCTAATTAATATTTACCCAAAACAATAAATAGTTTATTAGCTAGCAGCCATAATAACAATAATGTGTAATAATGTTTATGGTATTTAGGTTTAATTTTGTTAATTTTTGTTTCCATTACCATTGTTAAATAATCCGCGATGTCCAGACAGAAACGATTCCAAAATTGCCGCTTCAAATTAGTAAACAAATTTGTTAAATGAATAATTTTTGCGAATTTTTTAGGGAGTGAATAAATGTTCCTGGAATCTACCACATCCATAATTGGCTTCAAAGTTTATTTCGTTTTTTTTTTTTTCGAGTCAAGTTCGAGGCGAAATCTGTGCCCCACCGCAAGTGCAAATATTTTCGGTTAATATTTACATAAAAGCGAGATAAAGTCGAATGAAATTTCACCCATAATGTTCGAGAAGTGGGCTGGAAAGTGAGTTTGTCTCTGAGTCACATGTGATAACCCATAAAAACGATGATGAAACAGCCAGAAGATGTTAATTAAAAGGGCCTGAGATGAGCTCTCAAGCCAGTGAAACTAAGCTGAAAAACCGAGTTCGGTCTGTCAATCTTGGGGCTGGAAAATTATGCAAATCAATTAATACATATAAATCGGTATTTAACAATGCATTTCTTCGGTTTCGGTTGCATCACCGGGGGAAAGACTTTCTTCTTTGTTTTTCCAACAAAATGGAATTCAAATCAATTTTCTTTGGCCGTTTTAATTTGAATCAAGGCCATGCCAAAATAGATTTCCTTTTACAGTTGCAACCCAAAACGAATTGGGCACAAAAGCTTGTGGCTTTTGGCCTAGTATACAAAATAAAAAACAGCGAATCATTCATCACACACAAAGAGGCCTCACAATGGGGCCTCCGAATCACATTTTATCAAATAATGCAAAGCGAACGCAAATTATGTCAAGAATTCTTGGCATCTGTCGTGTGTTCTGTCTGCCCTGCGAATTAATTAAAACATCTCCAGCGATTTGACGAATATTCTGAAGTAGAAACGAAGCCAACCGTTAGCTCCACATAATTTGTTTACCATTTGTTTACCCCTTTTGTTGTGCTTAATTTCTGTGTGGATTCGTTCCATTCCCAGGGGCTATGGGGAAGAAGCCTAACTCCCTAATTTGACAATAAACAATTATATATATTTATGGTTTTCGGGGAGTTCTTCTTCTGCTGGTGAATTGGAAATGGAAAGCCATGACTTTCGGTTTTTCTGAGCATTCTTAGTTGAGATATTTCAACCGCAGATAAGGGCTTGGTGGGTCATATTTAAATTTCACTTAATGGAAGTGAAGGTAGCTTAGTCTACGTTGTAAGTAGTAATTTTTATGAACGTTGCCTATTTGTGAGTGTAATAAATTTAAGGGAAATGCCAGAGACAAGATGGGTATATTAAATTTAATGGGAATGCTAAATACAAGCTAAGTTTTATGCTTGGTGCGAAGGTTTTTAGTTTTACTTGAAGTAAAGTTAACTTCTAGGAAAGGGACTTTCAGTTTAAATGAAATAGGAAATAAATATTATTAATTTAACAAACTAAATTCGCTGTATTAATTAGTCTTCAATCTTTGGGAACCTAATTTCCAACTAAACTCTCAACTTAATTTCCATTAGACAGGAAAAATCAAACATTATATATTGTGGGATTAATTTTCTCATAATTTGCAACCTGCTTAAAAATTCACTTTGTTTCCATCCGGCTACCGCTTTAAATATAAATCACAGTTTTATACAATACCCTAGCTTTTTGCAACCTTTTTGAATTTACATATAAATCGCTATCTGCGGCGGACTTAAAAACAAACTATGTTTTTGGATTACGCAAGTTTTGAGTTAAGTAAAAAAAATGGGAAATGCTTTCGCACCCGGCCGTCTTGGCCATAAAATGTTTTATGTCCCCAGCCGATGCCGTTGAAGTGGCTCAAAGTGGATTCTAAAATGCGTTTCATGGCGAGCCGGCAACAGGTTCGTTTCCTAAGTCTTTTGTTTGCGCAATTTCCGCACCTCGAACTGGAGGAGATGATGAAACGTTTGAACAATGAGAGAGACGACAGGGCACTTGGACACACACTGATATAATTTCTCTGTCTCTGGTTCCACTTTCAGTTTCTCACAAAGAGTTCAAGTGCGCGGCACTCGCTGCTGCTGCTTCTGCTGGCCCTCTGCTGCCTATCCAGTGCCTTTGGGGCCAAGATAACCAAGAAGGTGGTGAAGGCGCCCTCGGAGAATGGGGAAAAATCAGAGGCGGAGTCGGATGCTGCTGCTGCCGTTGCTGATGCAGCCCCAGATGAGGAGGCAAACGATGAAGATGACGAGGAGGATGACGACGACGACGATGACGAGGAGGAGGAGGCGGCGGCTTCTGCAGACAAAGAGGCAGAAGCAACGACATCCACTGCGACTTCGGGCAACCACAAGAACCCCAATGCAGTACAGGCCTCTACGGATCCCACAGATCTCAGTGTCTGGGGCATGGTGCGTACTCTCTGGGGCTGGCTGCGCAGCGATCTGAGTGAAAGCCTATTCGGCGGCGATGACGACAGCGACGACGGAAAGCCAACGTCCGGCAGCTCAGCTGTGGGTGAGTCCCCCTCTCTCTCAAAATAACAAAAGAGAACTTAAAAAACAAATATTGAACAAAAGTTAAAAACAAAACAAAGCCTTAAACTTGAATACTGAAAAAAAAGAAACATAAATCAAATATCAAAGTTAGCTTATAATTCAATTTAAATTAGGAATTTAACTTTAGCTTTTTTGAAACAGCTTAAATATTGATTAAATAATATAATCATTAGCAAATGACCCCAAATTGACAAAAAATCTCTCAAAACAAAAAAATTCCACAACTCTCCTTCATTCTGATTACAAAATATCCCCACAAAACATGACACAACATAATATTATTTAATAAAAAACAATCTCCCTCACTTTAACACCTTTTCGATTTCTGTTGTCACCGAATTAAGATCTCTATTTTTCGTCGAGTGTGTATGCACTGCAATTAGTGCCTCTGTTTGAAATCTGGTTCACTGCGTGTCTCATTTAAGCTGATTGCATCTGCAGGGCCCCAATGTGATTAGCGGCTTTTCTAATCAAAGCCGATTTCCCAGGGCGCCCTACCTCTCTGCTTGGCTCACTTTCGTTTTCAATGAAACCTGAAGCCGAAGCCGCTAAATAAACAACAAGAAAAAAGCAGCTAAAAGGTGTTAACACCAGGGCAGGCGATGGGTAAAAACTTGTGATATATGTATATATCCGTCGACGGATTGTAATTTCACTTTCCGCATCTTTTTCTGGAGCCACACTCAAGTTATATATTAAATAAGACAACAAAACGCGGCTCACTCATCTCCCTCTAAACGATGAGAAAATATTTTTGCTTCATTTTTTTGTGGCTCTGTTTTTTTTTTGTTTCGTTATTTGCGAATTGTTTTTTATTGGACTTTCGCATAGCTGAGCGTTCAGCTCTGTTTATTGATGAAATTATAGTAGTTAAGGCAGATAAACCCAGTGGAATTTCATTTGGGAAGTGACTTCTCTTGGATCTCAAGAATTAATGGGCGGTTTTTATTTTTATTGATTTTTGCTGAATGGTTTCTTTGGGAAAGCTTTGAGAGTTAATTTTTACCACAGGTGACCTAAATAACTCTAAGACCTTAAATATTTGTAGAAAATATTTTTATTTTCTAGTTAAATATTTCCTTTATTTATGCAAATATTTATATTAAAATTTAAATTTATTTTAACCTAATTTTGTACTTACAGAGGGTCGTACCTTTGGCAAGATTCGTCGCCTGCAGATGGCTCTGATTCCCATCATCTTCAAGTTTGGCGTGCTCTCTGCCATGGTTGCCTTTTTGGTGGCCATTGGCATGAAGTCGCTGTTCCTGCTCAAGGTCCTCGTGGTGATGAATGCCATCGCCATTCTGGGCAAGTTCATCACCCTGAAGTCTAGTCTCTTTGGGCAGTACGAGCACACGGCGCCATCGTTCAACTATCCCGGCTGGAACCCGCATGCCAAGGAGTCGTGGGGCAGCACTGGAGTTGGCAGCGGACCTGGCGGACATCCGCCCAGCAAGGAGATCCACCTGCACATCCATGGCAATGCCCAGACCCAGGCTCAGCTGGCCGGTCAGGGGTACCAGTACGAGTCGCAGACCGGCGGCTGGGCCAGTCGCTCGGATCCCTATGGAGCCTACGCTCCCACGGGCCAGTTCTCCACGGATGGTCAGCAGCCGGAGGCTGGAGTGGTCCGAGAGGGAGTGCCCAACACCACGGATCCCATGTCCCTGCTGCCAACGAAATACCGAGCGAGGACCTTCATCCGATGAGGCTAAAGTTAGGAGAGCTGTTCCAAATGGGTTCCGCATGGAAGTCAACGACCACCGCTAGCACACACACACCTTTAGTCAGCGACTTTTCGAGGACGCAGCTTTACGTACACCTAAAACTCTAGAGTTACGAGCTTAGTTTTTAATTAAATTATTTGCCCCAAAGTAGCCTTAAATGATTGATAATTTGTAATAAATAGTATAATAATATAAACCCCGCCGTTGTGTGTGTTTGTGGTTGTGCCACCGTTTGTTTGAGGTAGCCGAAACAATTACGGCTAAAGACCCAGAAGATCGTGATTGATGGCTACTCGAGGCCCGGGAGAAGAAAGTTTTGTGCACAGAGAGAAAATGTGTGTAGTTTTTTTAGGGATATTTAAAGTTTGCAGCTTAAGTTATTGAAGGGGAATAATTCTTTGGAATTGCTAATAGACCCAAAAAATGTTGGCTTTTTTCTATAAAAATACAAAAAATATGTCCATTCATTACAGATCTTTTGTTAACTAAAGTGTTAAGTATATTAAAATATAAGCAATCAAAAAAGTTATTAGAAAATTTGTTCGTATATTAATATTTGAAATATTTGATTTTGTAGTTAGCACATTCAAGTCCACACATTTTTCCTCTCTGTTTATGCTCGGTTGGCGTTCATTGCGGCTGAGCTTTTCGGAGGTCTGTGATTAATTGGGCATTTGACGTGTCTGCCCAGAGATTTCTTTGGCCACATCTCGGGGCGTGTGCTGCGACTTTGCCTTTCTGCCAGTCTTCCATCTAATCATCGGATTTATCGCAAACATTGAAATGGAAGTCCAAGTCATGACTTGACATTGCAGATTTCATCGCCGTTGTTGGTAAATTTTTCGGTAGCTCAGCGGCTCGAAGGAGAAACATTTACAATTTTGTTCCATCTATAAAAAAAAAGAGTGGATAAGCCGATTCGTTTATTAGCCACTACATGGGCTTGGCTTCATCATATTTCTACCTCGTTGAAGGCTCAAATATTTGACCAGAGTGAAAGATATTTGCCGATTAATATGGCCACCAATGGTTAGGGTTGAGTAATTGCTGGCATTTCTCCTTCGCCGTTTAGTTGATTGAGAGATTTGTTTTAGCTAAGTGGATTGTGTTGATTGATGGATTATGGAACCTGAGACTCCAGGTGGTGTTTCCTTACCTAGTAAACATTTTCAAATATTAACTGTGTCTCTATTTGACATAATTATCTTGAGATTGTTATAGATAAATGTGTAAATAGGTGAAACAATGGCAGGAGATTAATGAAAAATTGGACCTGCTTCTGGTTAATACTCCCTGAGCCATTCAATAATTTTCCATTACTACGACCTTGACGCAAATAGACTCCCCTAAGTCTGGCATCCCTTCCCAGCACTCAGTCTGTGTATGTCATTTCATAATTTGGATTTAATTTATGCCTCTCTTAACCCGACCTGGCTGATGATACACTAAATTTAATTGGCCCACGCAGCATATGCGCACGCCCACAAAGAGATGTCCTAAGATACGGTACACACATCCTGTCCTAACGCAAAGTGACAACTAGTTTATGGGGGAAATGAATCCCAGGCGTAGGCCCAATATCCAGGAAGTATAAAAGACAGCTTCGTGGGCCCAAATAGCATCAGTTACCGGCATCAGTTCAAGCAACAGTTCAATCAGGACCTCAAGGAAGCCCATTAATACTATAAACATGTGCAGAATACTCTCCATCATCTCCATGCTCGCCGTGCTGTTCCTGGCCCAGGCCTCGGCTCAGTACTCCTACACCGCGCATACACTGTGCAGCGATAGACTCAACGATATGTTGATGATGGTGTGCGAGGAGTTCAATGGAAACACTCCACAGAAGCGAGGATTAAGTAAGGCTCCTCTATTTGCCCAGCCTTCAGCAGAACTTAATTGAATTTCCCCTTATAGTTGCTGGAGACTTGGATCTCCTCGATCCCGTCCAGTATGTGGAAGCCACGGAGTCGCGTCCAATCTTCAGGGGACGCTTCCATGGCGGAGATGGTGCCCTCAACTCCCTGGCTCCCATTCGCCGGCTGACGCGGCAGGGAATCGTGGACAGGTGCTGCAAGAGGAGCTGCTCTATGGAAGTCCTAATGGAGTACTGTTCCGTTCCCCGTATCTAAATTGCATGACTCTGGATCTACTCCCCTTTGACTTTTGGCTGTCATTACCTGTGCATCCCAGGACTTGGTTTGAAACCATTTTCAGGGATGGAATATATTCTTAAAAAGATATTGTTATTCGTAAGTTATTGTTTATGGATTATGTAAATATTATAATTATAACCTGCTTTTGGCACTAGAAAAATCTACTCTAAAAGTTTTATTTAGTAATTGAATATAGCCACATGAGCGATTGTTCATTCATCTTAATAATTGTGTTATAAAAACGTGAACAAATAATCATATATTAAATGAATGCAGACTCCCTTACGTCTGGACTCCCTTTTCAAAACTCACTCCGACTGAGTCACTCCCAAGTTGGCCATAATTAATGCCTCCTTAAGCTTAACCTGGCTGATTATACACTAAATTCAGTAAAATTTAATTGGCCGCCACAGCATATGCGCAGGCTCCACCTACGATTCGCCACACACACAATTTGCATAAGTTGCTGGCTTTGACGTCGAGCTAGAGAGACCTTAAGGATAGGTAACTGCTTGATGCACACATCCTGCTGTAACGCGAAGTGACAACCAGTCTAGGGTGGGTGGAATGTATCCCAGACCTAGACCCAGTTTCCGGGGAGTATAAAAGCCAGCTTCGTGGGGCCAAACTGCATCAGTTACCAGCAGTTCAGGCAACAGCTCAAACAGGATCTCAAGGAATTTCACAAATACACAAAAACCATGTGCAGAATTATCTCCATTATCTCGATGCTCGCCGTGCTGTGCCTGGGCTGTGCCTCGGCGCAGTATTCCTATGAGAAGCTAACGCTGTGCAGCGACAGACTCAACGATATACTGATGATGGTGTGCGAGGAATTTAATGGAAATACTCCACAAAAGCGAGGATTAAGTAAGATTTCTCGAAGAAAGACACCCTGCCCAATCTTCACCAGCAACTTTTTTAATCCTTTCCATATTACAGTTGCCAGCGACCAGGATCCCCTTGATCCCATCCAGTACGTGGAGGATACGGAATCGCATCCGCTTTTCAGGGGACGCTTTCATGGCGGAGAAGGTGCCTTCAACTCCCTGGCACCCGTTCGGCGGCTGACGCGGCAGGGAATCGTGGACAGGTGCTGCAAAAAGTCCTGTGATTACTCCGTAGTCCGGGAGTACTGCTCCGTTGCCCGCATCTAATTCTCTGGCTCTCTGGCTCTCGTCCCCTTTGACCTTTGGCTGTCTTTTCCTGGGCGTCCCTGAACTTGGGTGGAAAGCAACCATTTGCCAGGATATATACTACCGTTCAGAAGATATTGTTAGCCGTTAGTTGTTATCGCTTATGAAATGTGTGAATATAATTAAAAATAATCAGCTTTGAGCATTAGCAAATCCCTATTTTAAAATATTTAGTTATTTAACTTAAATTTGTAATATTACTATTAATATTATTCCAATAATTTCAGCTTAGAGCAGAGGATATTTGTCATAAAAAAAATTGTGGAACTGAACAAAGAATCTTATTTATGCATAAACAAACGACCTATGCTTACGGCTAGAACTCTGATCTTATATTTAATTTATTATATTAAAAAATATTTAAATAGTTTATTGGTTTTATTAATCCATTAACCTTGCCAGATTTCTTTGGTTTAATTTGTTCATGTCTTTGCTAAACATAAAATGCCCAAAAGAGTGTCGTAAAGTAGAGGAGGCTCCAAAAAGTAGGCAACACTTTTAACAGTCAAGTCAAGTCTCTCAGTCAAGTTCGTGGCCTGAGTCTTTCGTTTTGTTGGCAGGCAATAACTGATACCAAGATCAACAGGTGTAATATATTAATGAATATTAATATCTGCAAGGACCTGTTAATTAGCCCCCATAGAAAGTGAAGACACAAGCTCTTGTCTGGCAATTAAGCAACGTTAATAACAAATGCAACATATTAAAGCTGAACAAGATCGGCGTGGTGCTTGATACATATTTATCTGAGGCAATTAAAGCCGCTTAGACAGGCGGGCGAGCATGTAATGAGGCTCAGAGACACTTAAAGAAATGTTTTAAGCTTAAAATAAAAATAAAAATAGTGCATAAGCTAACACGAGTCTGTTTTCAGAAGAATATATGAGGTTAAACAGATATTCCTAGCTTTGATGTTTTCCAAGACTTCTTTTGCTTATTTTTCCGAGTGTATCTAGCTGCTTGACCAAAGCTGACTTGACTGGCATTATGGAATCTTGCTCGCTGGCTAATTTATAGGAGGACATTGGTCGTGGATCTGGTCCTGGACTTGGTTGTGGGCCCGATCTGGCTATGCCAGCCATTAGCCATTAGACACCAGCCATTAGCCAGCCGTCATAAGTGTGGGCAGGTGACGTTTCGCCTTTGAGTGACGACGAGTGAGCCAAGTTGAGACCACAGCCATGTGATGTCTTCTTTGTCGGCGACCGTCGACGGCGGCATTCGAGAGCGCCTCAATTAATTAGTGGCCGTGCCAAAAACAAAATGGCGCTGCATATAGCCAATAGTTGATAAGGCCAAAGTCAAAGCTAAAAGCGAAATATAATAGATGGACGAGTTGGAGGTAGAAATAAATGAAAATGCGCGATGCTCGGCGAATTTCTCTGGTCTGCTGCTGCTTTCTAACAACGCACAGCAAGCCGGCTCGCCGGCTCTTCGACTGTGATTATTGAAATACTCCAAAGGTTTTTTCGCTGACCATTTCATTTGGCCAGTTCCAGTAGCGGCGACAAATCATGAGCATCGACAGATGCACCAGCATCTTTGTCCCCGCTATATACGAGTCCAAGTCCAACTAAAATGTGGATAATTGCGTCTAACTGACGGGACAAGAGGCACTGGGCTCGCTACCAGCTGGGGGACAGTTCACGGAAAGAAAATTTTATTTGAAATATTAATTATTAGAAAAAATTAAGGTTTTTTTTCACAGAAAAAACTTTTAAAAATATAAATGAAAAATGTTTATTTTGTAATAGTTTTTTTATAACTGTATAATTCAAGGTTAATCGCTTTTTATGCTAAGTGGAAACAACTGCTCTTCCCTACTGCCATTCCAAATATCTGATAGTTTGGTATAAAAAAAGTTTTAAAACTCTAACACAAACCTTTAATAGCTTCATTTAATCAAGTTCTTCTCTCCCAGTGCACTCCCCTACAGCCAGAGTTGGGGGCTTTATGCTGGAGACGTGCTGTCAGCGGATCTGGCTGCTCTCACTCTCTTTCTAACATGATAATTGGACATGGCCTGGGAACGGGTATCACCAGTGGGATGGCACAAATGTCAGCTACCTTACCGTACCTTACTAACTTGCCGGTTACCGGCTACCTTGGCGACATCTTTGGCGGCCCTATGTCTCCTTAATTGCATGTCGCCTGTCGCCAGTCGCCTGTCGCCAGTCGCCTGTCTCCCCGTCGTGCTGAAAGTGAAATTGATATATGATAATATATATATATACAATAAATAAGCGTACGTTCATCACGAATTCTTCGCTAATTCGCCACTCACATCGGATAATTTCGTAATGTCTGCAGCTAATCAAAATTCGAGCAGTGCGTCGAGTGCGTTGACCAAATTGGTTTTCGGTCCCACCTTCATTTCATTCCAAAATCCCATCTGACAACATCAATATGAGTGTGTGCAAACTTTCTTTTTAGCGGAACCTACAAGTACGTGAACATAAACCAATATTTAATGAGCCGCCCTCTGATAGCACTAGTTATAAAATTTTTAGTTAACGGAAAAATGCTATGTTTTATTTATGAAGAGAAATAATTTAGTTTAAAATATAATAAGAATTCTAGGGATTCCTTTTTCACTTAAAACTGCTTGAGACTAAGAAACTTATATAATAAATGGGACTTCATTTATTATATTTCCTGTTTGGTGGTATTTTTAGTAGAATTTTTTTGTTATAAATATATTTGTTGCCATAAATTTACCGCTCTTAACTAGCATTCTTGGCATAATAAATTCAGTTTTAAAATATTTAAATTGCTCTTAATATAATACATAAATTTTCCGTGTAAACTAGTGTATGGAATCTTGTAAAGCATTTATTTCTATGGTTTTTTTTTTTTTTTGTGAGTAGGCCTAGCCCTTAGGCATAAATAGCAGCCACTCGCGAAATGTCAAAGTCAATCTGGGGCTGCACCATCAGCAAACAACTAGAAAACTTTCATTTTCATCACTTGGACAAAAGGGTCTTCAGCCAGAATTTATCAATGATGCAACTGTATTGCCACCTGCCCAAAATGTTAATTTGATAAACAAATATTTTATGCAATAGTTCGAGGGAGGTGCTAATGAAGTTGTGAAAAATGAAAGGGAAAGGTAAGAGCGAACTGAAGATAAATTCAAGAGATTTTCCTAAGCCAAGCCACGTGGGTGGAAATCAACTCTTCACTAATGTTGGTAGTACATTTTTCACTGGAACATCCACCTTTTTGACCCAATACACAGGATTTGCATCTGGCCATAGTGGCATTTCGCTGCAGGATTAGCATCTCACGAACGACTTTCCACTGATTTTCAGGAGTTCATGTGGCGAATGTGAACAGAGGAGTTCAACTTGTAGGCTGTGCTTCATGGCATTCATTTGGGGAATTGATGCAGATTATTCAGTTATCTTATATATTGAAAACAAAGCAGGGTATTATAATTTTAGTCATAAGCTTGCAATGCTTTATGGAGTCATTTCTGATCTTATAAATTATATATAATATATTCTTGATTAACATTAACATGATCATGATCAAGATCATGAATTTAATTAAACAAAAAAATAACCAGTTTTTTAATAGAAATACTTTTACTGTTCTTGATGACGGATAAGCTGTGTATAATCAGGAATCTGGGGAATGCCATTAATTAAATACATTTCTTCTGTTAATAAAATGTAAGCTGATCATACGGCCATCTTCTTAGTGAAGATTAGCTCACCATTTAATAGGATTTAAGTAGGCTAACCGGAGGATTTAAATCATAATAAAACTAAATAATAAAAACAAGCAAAACAAAGAAAGGCCGAATTAAATATGTTTTCTTTGTGTGATGGTAACCTTTTGTCTGTCACAAAATACCTGTAAATTCGCATTGGCCAAGAGGCCATGTCATCCCTCCCTCGAAGGTTAAAGCCAAAGTTCAATGGTTTACATATAAACCGAATGCTCGGGGGAATTCTTGTGTGACACTCGCAATGCGCATAGCGGACAGCTTAATTGATCCGTTTGTTCAGTGCATGCCACCACACACATTTGCTAAAATCCAAGCCCAGACCCAGACCCGGGCCCAGCTAAAGCCAAAGTCAACAGCAGTCGGGCTCTGCTCACCGGTGGCCGCTCTTTTGGCCAACTTTCCAAAGAGCCAACTTTCACAACGCGCTCTCTTAAGTCGCCGTCGAGCGGTTGGTATAAAGCTTCTTACGTATGCGCGTCATGGCTTAATCTTACCTTGAACTTGGTCGTGAGCAGATCGTGGAGCAGCTGAGTGTGTGGATCCCCCCAGAGAGCCAGTGGTGGTGCATCGGGCCTCGATCGATTCGGGTTCTTCTGTCGAATTCAAATTCAAATTCAAAACTCAAGCTGAACAGAAAGAAAAAATGGAACAAAGCGCCGTTGTTCTTGTGCGTGCCGATAAGTGTACATAAATCAGTGTTTTGGTTGAGCTCAAGACTCTAGACTTCTAGTTTCGTCTAACGGTGCCAGTGTTAACCAAAAATTATATATATTAATATATATATATATATACATATCTATAAGAAAGCCAAGGAATCCAAGCACCATGGACTTGGACTGGTGGCAGCCTTCCATCATTGTGGGCCTGATCTGTCTGCTCCTGCCATCGCAGATATCTCCGGCGAGTGCCTGGAGTCTGCCAGCCCGCGATTCAGCCGTCTCCGCACCTGTTGGCCGGCGATTAAATGGTAAGAGTCTTGGCCACAAAATAGTGTTGGCCATAAGCGTATTTTTGTAGTTTTTTTTTTTTTTTTTGGTAAGATATATGGCTTTTTTGCAGTATTGCAGCTTGGCCATTCTTCAGGATTTTATATATATTGCTTAAAGCTCTGAATTTTTAGGAACTTAGAGTTGGATTTTCTAGGAACTGGTTAATGTTTTTTTATCTCTATGCCACATATTTTCTACAGTCCCTGTTTTGTTCATTAACTAACTCCCAAATAAAATGAATCTTTGTCTCTGCGCTCCACCTTCTAAAATCTCTTTCGGCCTCTGTATTTTTATTTAATTTTATTTTTATTATTTTTTTCTGGGTAATGTAACGAGCTTGGCCCAGACAAAGAAAGGTCCAAGAAAAAACAGTCAGCAGCAGCAAAACATAAACAAAAGCTCTGAGTAAAATACTTTTATTGCAGTGAAATTTCAGTTCATTAAGCTAAATGTGAGAGTGGCAATTTCTGTGTTCGGCAATTATATAATCGGCCGCCAGCCGCCAAACGAAAGTCGCCACAACTGTCACTGTCACTGATTATGGCCACTGCCACTGCCACTGGCATCGCAAAGAATCGGCCAAGATTTATGAGCCACTCGAGTGGCCACAGATCCGTCAGAGCTGTCACAGCTGCCACGGCCTGTCAGGCATTCGTCTTTCACATTGCAGCAAAAGTAATGAGAATATATATATCTAACATAGCTGCCATCTAAAATTTAACGATAAGTTTTACTTCCAAAATAATGTCAGTTATTTGTTTTAAATACAAAAATTACATTGGAATCGATAAGAAAGTATTATATGATTATATGCTTTGATTATTTCATATGGAAATTGATTAAAACTTTTTTTCTTTTAAATATCTAAATATTTATTGACCACTTTTACTGCTTAAATTAATCTTATTTCTTACTTAAGCAATACAAGAATTTTGTAGCATTGATATTTGCCGATTTAATTAGTTTGTACAAACATTCATTAGTTGGTTTGCGTGCAGCACCTCTCCTTCTACCAAAATAAGCCAAGCTGATCGAGAATTAATAATTACATATAGTAGAGTGCAGCAATAAATGTTAATTAGTTTTACAAATGGTTAATACAAAGTATAATGCATTTTAATTTCTATTTTTTCCACAAAGATTTTCATAGAGAAGTAAATTTTTAATGGAAAAGTAAATCTTAACCGTAAACCCTAAAACAGTTTGTAAGATATAACAAGATATATAAAGGGTTGTAGATTTTTCTTTCCGTGCATTGATTAAACGACTTCCATCGGCAATGCAGCATAACGAAGTGAGCTTAATCTCATTTTGGTTCTGTTACGTTATGGAGCGTACGACACTTTTTCTTGGCCGCTGCTGTGGTTTTATTTTGCCTTCTTTTTTTTGGCTTAAACCTGGCAGCCACATGGCGAACAATTAGCAAACGCCCAGACAAGGCAAGACCAGGCGAGAAGACAACAAGTGCAGAAGGCATTACCATTGCCATTACCATGGCCAGAAGGCAAGAAAGAAATACACCTCGTTATCGTTTAGGGCACTTGGCGTCTCGATCTGCTTCTGAGCATGTAATATGGGTCATAACCAACTAAACCAGAAACAGAGACCCCAACTAAGCCAAGAAGTTGCGTATGATACGATATACTATATACTTAATACTGTTTACCGTGTGGAGGCCCCCCCCGAAGAATGTCGAGTCATTAAAGAACGGGAAGGGCAGCGAAACATGAATTAACGTTTTGTCTGCTGATTAAACGACTATCAAATACACTCAAAAACACTCGAATATATGTTAATTTCATGAAGCAAGTCATGTGAGGGGGGTTAAGTGGAGCATCGATGGGGTTAAGCAGTGGTAAGAGCTGGGGTTAATATCTGCCATCGTGATCTAAGTTACGTACATTGTGGCTCTGTTTTTTGCAAGATCACTTGGATGACAGGAAGTATTTTGTTAAGCTGGAAGTTAATATTCTTATAAAGGAAAGTAGAAGTAAAAATAATTAATGAATTTATGAACAATTTCAGCATTAAGCAGAAGAAGATTTTAGAAGCTCTTTTATCAT
>JAEIIL010026258.1:0-35012 GCA_018905715.1 Drosophila lini | reverse complement strand
CCTTCACTGCGTTGCAAACTTCTGACTGAAATTATAATACCCTGCAAGGGTATAAACATAGAAAACACTTGCCAGGCCAAAATATTTAAAATGAGAGGATCATCTCTGCAGCCGTCGCTGTCTCAGTCGCAGCCAGCGTTGGCAGCAAGTACGAAAGTACAGTGAAAGCACCTAAGAATGAACTACTAATGCTACTAAGATATTTCAGTAAAAAATAAAATAGGTTTTTATTAGATTTAAACTTCTCTTCCATGGAGATAATCTCTCCCTAAGTAATCAATACTTTAAATTTAACAATTAATTAGAAAAAGGTTTTCATAGGTAAATTTAGGTTGAAAATTAATTTGTATTAATTTGTAAAATGTTTAAGTCTTCTCTCTCCTTAAGTAATAATTTACTTTAACACTAAAATTCATATTTGCTTATATATTTACTGTAAGAATGAGTGAAAGTCTTAAATTACGAAAATGCTGATATAGAAGCATTTTTTAGAGCTATGTAATGGTTTATCTTGGCTAAAAATTAACCTGAAACTTAACAAATGTTTAGCTTTTTCTCTGATTTAAAAACATCTTTCATATAATGAGCTTCGTACCTTATGAATCACCTCTCCCTATTTCTTTTCACTTTCTTGCTATCATAAACCTGTCATTAAACGTACAGTTCCAATGCAATCTACACAATGCTTTTTATGGATTCACTTTATCGATTGTACACAGTACTAGTTGGTGTATACATGGACACTTTGTGTACTTTTACAGATAATGATATCAGTGCTGACTCTTCTCTCCAAACACAAAGCCAACGAAGAGAGAGAAGCTCTCGCGACGATATCTATATGGGGTTATTAGCGGGTCCCACTGATATATGACCTCATCTTCTAAATGTTTGGCAGCAAAAAAAAGCTTAAAATTGTTTTCTCACACGATAAGATCATCTTAACCTATCCCAAGATGAAACATATACGCAAATAATAATTATTAAGTCGGTCAGAGGAGAATAAATAAATGATTCCTTGGAGAGTTAAACATAAATATAAATTATAAAAACTTGAAAATGTTCTAGGTCTATTAATTAACAGTTATGTCACAAAGTCAAAGTCCAAGATATCATAACTGTGTCACTCCAGTAAGTCCCCCTAGCAACTTCCATAGATAGATAAAATATCTCGCACCTGTTGATGTTATGTAGGCCATGAAAAGAAGAGGCTCCAAAAGAAACTAACAGGTGTGCAGCAGAGTTGATATCTAGATTTTGAACATTACTCATCGCTGAAATCAGAACGAACATTATCAGCAGATAAAAGAAAATGTTTTGCCGGCTGATTTGTCATATTAATGGCAAACATGACTTCCATAAATCCAACACAACCTGAATGAGTCAATCGCTGGCTGCTCAATAACCCCTCTTGGGAAATCCTTGACTCGTTTTGTATTATCAGAGAACCGACGAACCGATTAGTATTTGGTATTGTGGGGCCAAATTAGCTCTTATCGAGGTGCAAAACTTTCTGGCTGTAAAACTCTAATGAATGTCATAACTAGCCGCTGATTAGATATGATTAGCATGGCAGGCATTTATCCAGGGTCCTCGGCCACAAGTTGAGTGGCAGGGCACTTTAAGTATTATTAATAATACTCTCGCACCGAACAATCGCAAAAATCGTTTTGATAATAATGCGCCAAAAACAATAGCAGCGCGGCCACAAAAAAAAGCGCAGCAACACAAAAGCTCTAAACAAAAATAAAAGGCGAAATGCGTCACACCAAAATGGGAACGCATGGCTGGTCTGGGCCGAATCTAGGGAGGAGCGGGTGGTTCCTCTGGCCAGCCTATGGGAAATGCATACAAATAGCCCCAGTTTCAGCCACATTATATTTTGGTGTGCGGATCAGGTTATAATCATGAACATTACGCACGTGCCGATCATGTAAATGAAAGCCAAAAAAATTGTATTCTAACCTTATGATCGGTAAATGATGATTATTTTTAGGATCGTGCCGATCGCTCAAGTCCAAATAATGTGATTTATTCGAGATGATGGATGGGGAAGTGCCACGGATGTTGTATAACCGATAATTGATCGGATGTGGGTTTATATTATAATATAAGGCGATGAAAGAATGCAAACTAAACATGCTTCTAATGGGATGTATTTATGAAAGCAAAGATTAACTAAATGAAAGCTTATTTCTGTCTAAGGGAAGCAAAACAAAAGATAAATCTATGATCTATGATCAGTAAATAAACGAAATTATCTATTTAAAATATTTATAGATCCCTCTTTGATGATGGGTAAACATTTGCTATTATTAGATGATCATGAATAATTAGTTTAAATGATAGAGTGATCAAATGCGATGATCTAAACTTGTTCTAAACTGTGCTAAAATTTTCATTTTCATTTTCATAAATTTTCTTTTTTGGAACTTCACCTGGCGATGATGGCGCTGGACTGTTGCTCAAACTATCCGTGGACGGAAGTTTGGTCATGAGAACTTTCAGCGAAGGTCGCCGTTTGAATTTGAAATCGAATACTGGGGAGCAGTTAGCAGCACACACATATATACGGGGGAAGAAAGAGAAAGCGAGCAATATGTATATAGATATATATATATTATATATAGGATTATAGGCTTATAGATCTTAGGTCACTGGTACAGACAGTTTTACGAATATTACGCACACGACACTTAAGACACTGACAAATTGTATAAATAAGGTTCTTACCGAGACAGGAACCAAAGACACGGAATCGTAAGGATAGTCACACGAACACACACTTTAACATAATGACATATATCTACAAAGTCGGACACAGTTATCTACACTGGGAGAAATCAAGAATATATACATCGAAAATTGAGAAAATAAAAATCTTTAAGAAGAAAGCAACGAAAGTTGTAAAGCAGAAATAATCAGGTCACACGAATATATCTATTTGGCTTTAACATCTGAGAATATAAGTTTTAAGATGTGTTAAAACAACTAACAAATAATTATGAGCTTAGTAGATAAAAACTGATACTTTTTTTGGGAAGTTTAATAATCAAAATTAAAATAAATAAATTAATATCTTAACATCCGGTTAAAACTAACAATAACTTTAAATTTCTAAAAGAAAATTAAGTAATCTAATTCTCTTTCTGCTTATTTAATATTTAATATTTTCCTTGCCAAGTTTTTAACTTATCACAGTTTAGACTGGGGAAATCTTTGGCAAGGCTAAGCCCTAATACACTTGATCCAATTCGGGCGTGAGGAAGGCTCGAGACAACGCCTTCGACGGGCGCACATCCATTACCATTACGGCCTTAATTATGGCCGCTCATCAATTGTCTGCTATCGGACATGGGAGCTCAGCACGCAGCTTAGCTGTGCCAAGGAGCGTCGAGGAGCGCCATGATGGCGCCTGCCCGGCTGGCAGTAATTAAGATTGCGATGGCCGATGGCGATGCAGATGCCGATGGCGATAGGATGCCCGGATTGCCCTGATTGATTTTAAATAAAGCGCCAGCGCCTAGCAGGCAATCAATTTACGCAATTAGAGCACGCCTCCGTTGTTCGAATAGTTCAAAGTTCAGTTCCAATTTCCGCTGCCCACAACATTTGCCATGCATGGCGAGAAACATTTTTGGAAATGATGTGCAGATGAGTCTTGGAAGATGAGACTTGATTGACATTTATTCCTTATACTATATATTTAATATTTTTCTCATACAGGAATTAATTTCAATTCATAGTCTTAGAGTAATTTTCTACCATTACTGTTAAAGTGCCTGTTAGCTAGCTAGCTGACCGGAAAATTAAATGACCAGATAAAGTTAAAAAAAGTTAGTTCCCTATTCTCCGCCTTGAAATGTATCCAAACGAAATGCAGTACTTTTCTTGGCTCTCTGAAAAAAGCTATCTTATCTTGCCAAGCCGGAAAACATTTGACAGGGAGTCTGGGTTCCTGTACATTTTTTGACGGGTTTTATACTATGCCTGAGTTCTGTCACAGTTGGTAGAAAATGTAGCCATAATTTTTGTTTTTTTTTTTTAATGTTAGCTCTAACATTTACCAAATAGACAACCTATCTTTCTTAACAGTGGCGTTATTATTTTTTAAAGTGAGAGTAGAAACAGGTCTTTATTCCAAAGGAATTTGCTAAGTGCTATTTTTACATTTCTTAAATTAATTCTACAAAATTTAAAAAAAAAAAAAATGAGTGTATTTGATAAATAAAGCTATATTTTTTCAGTGTCCTGACATTCCAGCGAACATGGTGGAGCTCGAGCACTACCCTTTGCGTGTGGCAGTTTAGTGAATTCGCGTCTAAAGGATGCCAGCTGATGCAAGACATTGCAACACAGCACAGCGCGAGTGCAATTTGAGTTGCCTGCCGCTGGGCTTGGCCAAGACTGACGTCACATTTGGGTCGCTGACATGGCGCCGCTCTAAATGACCCCCAACACAAACCCCTTATGACCTCGCCTCAAAAACTATATTTCGTTGCTTCTTTTTTACGTAATCCAATTACAATTTAGTTGGCTCGCAGCGTGTGTATGGACGTGTATGTAGGGTCTTTGAAGAGTGACCTTATGGTGTCGACGTTTGGCCTGTCGGTCACTATATTTTATGAGTCCCGACATAACGACTTCAACTAGAAACTTCTCTCAACCTAACTCAATAGGTGGGCACGGTATCAATACGAAAGCTGTTACACAAAATACCACTCAACTTCCACCCTTTTTATTACTAGCTAGTTTAACCCCTTTCCCCCTAATGTTTTATTTATCGGGCGGTAATTTGCCCAAAAGCATGCTATAAAATATTCATTGGATCACACACACACACACCTGCAAAGGAGAAAGCACACACAATCATGGGATTCGTTCAGTATGCAAATGCAGATGTAAATCGCATTAGCCGGCTGATTCTCTTCTTTACACAAAGAGAAAAGTCAGAATATGCTAGCTCTACATTGAAATTGATATTAAATTACGTACTCTTACTGTCTAAATTCAAATATACCTCCAAAAACAATATACAACAGATTTTACAACATATTTTATAATCTATATGTAATGTAAAAATAATATTCTACCAATAAAATATTAATTCCAGTACGAGATTAGGACACTTTCCTGACGGCTTTATGACCATTTGAAACGACACAAAATTGCTTCATTTTATGCTTTTCAAAAGAGACATTATTTCGGCAACATAACCAACATAAACTTGCTCGAAATTATCTCCGTAAAATATTGACTAGTTTATGTTGAAGGACTTCAGTCGTCTTTTCTTTTTATTTGTGCAAAAAGACCACCAAAAAAGCTCACTGCACTTCTCTTTTCCACTCTCCATCTTCACTTTTGACCTTTTTGGAGAGGGAACGAATTTTCAGTGAAAACAAAAATAGAATTCAGCCTCCTGGGCGGGGGTGTGAGAACAAAGAATGGGTCCGACAACTGACCCCCTTCCCAGCCACTTGCCTTCACCTCTTTTATAAGGGCTCACTCAAGGGCTGACGTGCTGCGAAATGAATGAAAGTGCAGTGCAGAGATTGCTGAAAGCTAAATTCGCTTTCTTTATTTATTGTAACATATTTGGCAGAATGAAAAATCCTTGTGTATTATTAATTTATAAATTATAACATGTTTTGAACTTATTTATTTTCTTTCTAGAAAATTAAAACGATTTCTTGCAAATTTTTAATTAAATCAGGGACTATGCACTTATGATTATTTGGATTTCCTTGAACTCTTTCATGTAAAAGAAAACTTTTTGGAACAAAACTGAATAGGTTTGAAATCTTGTTCTATATCCTCTATAGAAATCATTACGTCAAAGCCTGAGTTAGCCCTGAAATGAAGGCATCACACAAAATGCAGTCATGCATCGATTTTTGCCGTATTTATTTTATACGCAATTTCCCTTTCACCTACATATACCGCAGAGAGGCGATGGAAAAGCCCCAGATTGTGTATGTGTGTATGTTCACAACTTTGTATTGGTTGCAGGTGCAGCATTTTCGAATATTTATGACATGCAGTTTTCCGCACAGTTTTCCATGCGGGTGCTATTTGTTCGCACCCACTGTGCCACCCACCCCGGGGCCGTAAAAATAAACAGCAAAAGACGGAGCGGCTACAATGGCAATTATAAAGTCGCATACGCTCGGGAAAGTAAGTGCGAGTGTGAGTGCTTGTGCTGCTAATTGCGTATATATAAGATATAGGTTCCAGTAGGATGACCCTTATAAGAAAATACTTGTGGGGATCATAAAATAATTTTTAAAGGAAGTAATTAATTAATTTAAAATAAGTCTCTGCAAGATGATTTAAAAAATAAATATTGAATTGACAAAAGTATACCTCCAACATTAATTTTGTCTATAGAATTTTCCTTTCCTGATAAAAAATCATAAAGATAATTTAAAGGTCACCATAATTACAGCCCCATTAGAGGCCCACCCTAATTTACAGTCATTTATATGAAGATAGGGTTTATGTCAGCCGTTATGGATATATATATCTGAGCTATAAAGTAATACAGCATGCGAGTATAAATTTAATGACAGTTGCACGCCATAAAGAAAACAATAAACAACAGCTACAAAAACCACGAATGACATCGAAACGAATGGTGCGTGTGCAAAATCCCGCAAACCCAACATGGGGTTACCTGGAAACCACCTGGAAACCGTCCTTCACAGCACACCCCAACCCATCCACCCCTCCTCTATGGATATTCCCAGGTCAACAAAAAGCAAAAGTCAACTGCAAATCGATAAAGCGCATAAAATATGGAAAATAAAACAACAAAGTGTTGGCTGTCGGCATGTTTACTGTCTAATTGTTGTTCATTTTAAAGACAGTTCAATGGATTTATACTTGTTATTCAGGCTGGTTTAATCGCCAGGGAAATCATTTGACTGTAAATGTCATTTTCCCATATGCAAATAAAATAAAACGAATATCGTATTCCAAAAGTAATTGAAGTTAAATCTTATCTGACAGCTAAATGGCAAATATTATCTGACTGTTATATAAATATCATCTCGACAACTATAATTGATGCCAAATCGACTTTAAGTGTTCGTTTCATGGAGAAAACTTTGCTAAAAATGGGAAAAATATGAAACCTTTAAGCAACAATATAAAAGAAAGAAAATATACAATATACGATATCATCTCTGCTGTGAGTGAGTTAATTCAATTAAAATGAGTATAAAAAGCCTTTATTTAGAGACAACCAGGCAACGTCGCATTTGGCATTCTTCAGATTTATTATGCTGTATACGATATGTTCGTATAATGTATACAAACATCAAAATCGAACGTCAAACAAAAATGTTTTTATTGAAGCTCAATTTTCAGATAAATTTAGGCCATCAAAATATGATCTCATCACGCTAGAGAGATTAGATAATACAAATTATATTTTGTTTGGGAAACTTTATAAATAAAACCAGAAAGCAAATAAAATAATATGTTTTCCCTATAGGATATGTAGTACTTGTTGGATTACCATATGAATGCAAAAGAATGCGGGTTAATTCAATTACAGGAATAATCTGCATAAATAACTTAATTACTCCATTAAACGATACGGACCGAGGACCGAGACAGCTGGGCATGAGCCAGGAAGCCCGCCTGCGGGAATCGGTTGCCTAGGAACCAGCTGTAAACACAAGCAAATCGACAAACCCTGGCTATATACGCACAGGTGCAAATGGCAAGCGCCAGTTAACCCCACGAAACCCCCAAAAATTTGTCAACTAGCTGGTAGCCTAGCAACCGGACCAGTCTGACAGCCAGACGGACAGACAGACAGAGACTATACTGGTATGTATGTAAATCAATTAACACCAACACATCTCGCATGGATGAATGAGCCCGCAGAGCGGAAGCGCGCTAAATGCCGAACAAAAGCCGAGTGTTAAGCGATAACGTGGCCCCCGGGAAGGGAGCTGGGCGGGGTGGGGCGGAGTGGATTAGAGGGTCGAGTGGTGGGGCGGGCGGAACTAGCCGGCAAGCGGCAGATGAGTAAACTGGAATTCTGAAATGTGAGTAGAGCCATCGCTGCCGCTTAATCAAAACACAGAAACCCCGGGAGCTATATACGGAAATGAAAATCAAAACTAATAACTATAAGTAAGCAAATCAAAATGTACAAATGCGGTCAAAGCAAGAGCTTGGAGAACTATCTAGATATCAGAACTATATTCAAGTAAATTTACCTTTTTCAGTAATTAGTAAATTACTAAGGGTTGGATTTTTTGATTAAGAGTTTCAATTTGTAAACTGGGCAAGAGTTTAGCAAGAGTTTGCCTTAGCCGCAAGTGAAGTGCCTAATTCACCGTTTTTTTTTTTTTTTTTAATTTAATTGTTTTACGTTTGATTTTGTTAATAAATATTTTAAAGTTTTCAATTTGCTCATAAAGAGAACGCTAGGTAAATAAAAGGAAATTTATATTTAACTTGATAGCATTCACTGTGATTTTAGCGTACTTTCGTTTGAAATGTATCGCTCTAAGTTAAAAATAATGATTGATTGGTATATATGTATAAATATAACACGATAAGAGCGTGGTCAGAAACTAAAGGAATTTTCTAAATCATTTTAATAAGTAGTTTATGTTGAACTGTATGAATAAGCAATAAAAATATCTTCAAAACAAATAACACAAAAAACTAGATTCAACTTTTAAAAAATTTATTAATTTTAATCAAAAAATTAAACTTTTTACTGCTGTTAATTCCCATCAAATTTGATTAGGTTCTGTTCATTTCTGAGTGCTATCATCTTGACCGCTATTGTGTTGACAACTTTGTGTGTTTGTGATAATCGTTTGCATTAGATTCGAGTGCGAGTGATCGAATCAAAAACAGTGAGGGGGGGAGCGGGACAGTGTGATTTGATGTGTGTGTGAGTGAGTGACATTGGCTGAAAGAGAGAGAACACGAAATGGAACGCAAACGACATCGAAACAGAAGGGGTTGGGGTAAAATGGGAGGCGGCTAGGAAGAATGGACGGACGACTCACCTGTCGACTGACGCAGTCCGGCGCTGTTGGGCGGCGTAATGCTGATCCCGCTGACACTGCTGGCGGCTCCAACACTGACGCCCAGCGATTGATTCGATGCGCCCATGGACACGGCAGAGGGGGTCACAGCACCGCCACCGCCTGCTGTGGGAATGGGCGCCTGTAGCTGAAGGTGACTGCCCGTGGGAACGCTGCTCGATTGTTGTTGTTGCGGCGTCCCAGGCATTGAATGCGAATGCGAATGCGTGGCAGAGGTGGAGCTACTGGGGGCCAGTGAGTCACCACCGGCCGCCTGCTGCTGTTTGGCACTATTTATTCGAATGGGGGTGCTGCTGCCAGTCCCCGTCACTGGCGAGGCATTACCGGGGTTATTAGGCAAATTAACCGTTGCCGGGATACTGCTAGCGGGCGTACTGGACATTGCCGATTGCATGGCTGGAAAGTCTCTGGTTTATTGCACAAAATTTGGTCTCTTTACTGCTTCAATGTTGCTCCTGCTTCGCCTTATTCGTCTTCCCTTTTGGCCCTTTCTGTCAATGAGGCATTGCTCCAGTTGTCGTTCTCACAAATACACATGCATGCATACTCCCCACACACTCACACACACACGCGGCCGGACGCAGGCCAATTATTGATTTTGCTTTACCCGCTCAAGAGTTTTTCCCTCCTTAGCCTTAAATTTGTTGTTTCGCACTGCAATTTTGTGTGTTCTTTATCTCGTGTTGACTACGTCGACCTTTTTTGTTATTGCCAAGAGAAAAAAATTGGAAAATTAGGAATCAAATCGAAGCCGAGGGAGCGCGTGTGTGTGAGTGTGTGATTAGAAGCGTTTTCTTCAGCTCAGCTGGTCAGCAGGAGAAATGGATCGAAACGAACGGCGGCCACGTAACACCGTTTATTCTCCTTTCTTTTTATATTTTTTATGTTTTTGGTACCAATTAGTGGCAGCGTTAAAGAAAAGTGCTGCTTCTAGCACTAGTACGATTCTCTCTCACACTCACACACGTACACTAGCGCACGTTTTGTCACACACTTTTTCGTTTTTCGCTTTTGGTCGCGGTTTTCGGCTATCGCTCTCTTTTGCTCGCTTGTCCGGCGTCGTTGGCGTTTCGCGTCCAACTGAAGCTGCAGTCGTCGTCCGTATTCCAAAAAGCTAAACTTGTTTCTTTTCGCTTTCGTATGAGCTCATCCACCACCACTGCGAACCCCCACAACCGCAAGCACCGCCCCCCACACCACCCATCGACCCGACGAACAGGCGGCGGGTATTATTTTCATGACGCGGGCCAAGACGCTGGAAGTGTAAAAGCGAAACAAGCTTTTCATGTTTTTTTTTTGTTTAGTTGTTTTTGGGGAGGATTACAAGCGCCGCGTCAGCTGTGTGTGCTTTCCAGCCCTGGTCTCTGGTTTCCCAGGGCGGCAGGCCAGCTCAGGGCCAGGGTTGCGCAAGGTAACAGAATCTGTTAACTGCGATTTTTAAAAAATGAACATTACTGTGGGCTCCCGAGAGGTAAACTAATCTATTGCATAATATAAATTAATGGTATTATTGCCCTTTGAAAGCTTATAAAAAATACAATTGGCAATTGGGTTTTTTTTTAGTTTATTTATAAATATTGACGAAGACAAAAGGTTCATAACCGAATAATTTCATATTTTTAGGAAAATTGTCAGCAACGTCATTATGTTAACTTAATGCTGTTGTCATGGAACGCACAATGTACAATATGTAAATATGTATACATATCTGCAAGGACATTGAAAATGATGGATTAAATCTAAACATTTTGAAGTAAATATTGGCAGAAACCTCATATCTATCAGATCTCTGTCAGTTCTCCGCCGCTGTGGATGACCGCCGTCACACGCCATGTCATCGACTCGTAGAGCAGCTCGATCTTGTCCACCATCTCCTGATCGCTGTGCCACACGTCGTACAGGACGGCATGAAACTCCTGCACGTTCTTGGGGGCTTGATTTTGGATCCTCGGCTGGATGATGGCCATTAGCTGCTCTAGGAGATTGAGGTCACTGCAATCTTTGCCCCCGGGTCCCATCAACGTGTCCAGGAAAATCTCCTTCGGCGGTAATCCATCCACGAACTTGAGGTCGTCCATATTGAAGATGTTGCGCCAATCGCGCACTGTCCAATCCTGATGGGCAGTTGCCCAGGCTACCCTTCTTCTTCTTGTTTCCAGGCTTAGGCTATTCGGTGGACCTTGATCCTTGGCGGGCAATCGACTCTCCTGGAACTGCTTGCTGCGAATCTCACTGATCCGGCGCTGCAGTGTGCGGCGGCTCACCTCGATGCCATGGCGGGCCATAAGCTCCCGCTGGACATCGATGGATGTGTAGTTGGGATGATCGATGAGCATCTTCTCCACTAGCTGTCTGTTCTCCAAGATCTTGGGTCTGCCCACCTCACGTTTCTTCTCCTCCTCCGGTGGAGGCTGCGGCATCTTTGGTGTCTGCGGCGTCTTTGGTTTTTGAGGCAGCCTTAAAGTAGCTGTCTTGCCCTCCAGGAGCTCACACTCTCGGATGCAGCTTACCACGCTCTCCACATCGCACTCCAGGATCTGGGCAATCTCCTGGCAGCTATTCGAGTTCTTCAGAGCCTTCACAAGAGTACGCACCTCGGCACCTAGGACCATTTTCACTGCTTGAACGTCACAAATCAAATGCTGGCTTTGGCAACCCAAAAGAGGGTTTATATACACAGATATGTATGTATGTATGTATGTATGTATGTGTGCCCTTCAGGTAGGGTAAGGTAAAGTTTCGGTCGCGATTTTGGCGTAGTCTGCCTGTGGACTGGCTGGATTTTATGGCGAGCAAGCTGCAACTGAATTACCCGGGATTACGGCGTCAGGTAAATATCGCTTCTGATGGCGCCGTCCCTTTCTGTTGCTTCCCTCTGCTATTCGCAGTCGGCAGGGTTGCCAACCCCTACGAAAGCAGCTGTGCTAAGGGCGGAATGTTCAAGTCGCGAGCAGAGAAGACCCTGCAGTGAATGCCATCAGATTAACCCTTAATTCAATTACCAAAAAAAAAAAGTTTCCTGATCGCAAACCTCAAAGGGGTTTTATGAAGAAATCTTTAAAGTATTTTAATCGTTAAACATTAGTTTCTTTAATTGAAAAAGCCTTAAAAGGTTTAGAGTCTATAAAAAACATAAATATATTCGTAATAATGTCGATTTTCTTAAAATTTGATATTAGTGTTTACTTTCAATTTTTTATAATTTAGAAAAACAACATTTTCGTTAAAAAAAATAATTTTGAACGAAGGAAATAACAAATACTAATAGCGATTTAATCTTTTATTTTTTTTTGGTAGCATTAAAAAATTATAAAGTTGGTTTCTGGAAAATATGTGTTGTCTAAAAGGTTCTGAACAACAAACATTAGCTGGTTTATGGTATCCATGACAACTTTTTGTTGCTGAAGTTATAAATAAATATATATTTCATTATTCATCGCGTTTCCAATTAAATTAGCAAAATGCTGTGCAATTTTTAATTTATCAAAAAGCTCAACCAAGAACTGCGATCTGAAAATGTATAGAATGCTGCGGGAATCAAAATGCCAAGTCATTTTAATTAAGACCAAGTTGTCTTGTTTTAAACATGCAATTTAATAGTTGATTTCATTTTGATGCTTTTGTAGAATTACAAAAATAAATATAAAAAACTTGTACATATGTGTGTTAGTTATCTCTCTCTACAGTAGGAAAATGCAGTACACCCTTGTTATACTGTTAAAAATATATATGCCAGATGCTTTTGTTTGTCTTTTATGCTGTGTTAGTTTGCTCCTCTCCACTTGTTCCACCTTCAAAGTCGTGAAACCTTCAACTAAACATGTATATTTTTCAGGTGCACAATGATTTGGAATTGCAGAATACCATAAAGATCAAATTTTGAGTAATTTTAGCTTAAGCTCGCTAGGGTGGCTCAGCCGTCGAGGCAGCTGATTGAACTGATAGACAGATATTAAAGCACATAATCGGGGAGGGGGGAGGGAGAGGGCAATCGAATAAGCCACTTATTCTATGTGGGGATGTGGGGATGCGGAAACCGCCGTAGCATACCGATCAGAATCGTATAATTAAATAAATAACGCTAAAGTACGCCTAATTGGTTTAGATCCATGTGCTAGGTTTTGATTTGTGTGTTTGTTGTTTCTGTTTTGTTTTCCCCACCGCTTTTGAGTGTTTTTCTTTGCGTGGGTGGAGTGTGGGGGGGCTGGGGGGAATCGACGAAAGTGTGGGATCAGGCTGCTCGTAGTTAGTCATCCAGATCGATATCGGAGTCATCCGAGTCGTAGCCGCCGCGTATTGTCTTCTGTGGGCGGTTCATGAACGGCTTTCGCTTCACATCTGGCGGCTGCATCAGATCCCCCTTGTAATCAATAGCCCCCGAGTGGGCGATGCGCCACTCCAGCATCTCTGTGGCAAAGTCATCGCAGTTCCCGAGGTCGGTGAAACCGACAATGAAATCCTTGGTCTTGCTATCCTTCACCAGGGCAATGGTGGGTATCACCTTGATACGCAGCCTCTGGGTGAGGAATGGTGTCTTCTCCGCATTCACCTTACAGAACTTGGCCTCCACGTGCTTGGCGGCGAGGATCTTCAGGTGCATGTCCACGATCTTGCAGCGTTCGGTGCTGTCGCGATAGAAGTGACACACAATGTTGGGTGATTTTTTAGACATTTCGAAGAACTCTTTTTCGTCAGCCAGCTCCGAGTATGTGCCGTGGCCCTACAGGAAAGATTTAGCATATTACTTTCAGGGTAGTTATCTAGGAGATATTATCACTTATTGGCAAGTGACCACCTACGTTTCTGAGCCACTCTTGCTTCTTGTTGTTGAGCTCCTTCATCTCGCGGAGACGCTGCTCCCGCAAGACCTTCAGGTCGTCTGAGTCGAGGTTGTCCAATCGGTCCAATTGCTGGTCCAGCTGCTGCTCAATGGTCTTGGCCGCAGTGAACAGTTGGTTCTCCAGAAGGTTCGCCATGTCTCAGTTGTCCACTTGCTTCTGCTAAGCTCTTCTCTTTTGCTGCTGCTGCTGCTCTGCTCCTCGCTTGTTTTCTTCACTCTGTTTTTCCGTTCGCACTCTACTCTGCGTGTGGTACCGACAGTGTGTTGGAGCCAGGTGCGTGTGTATGTGGGTTCCGGCATAAATGGAAAGGCGTAGCCATGGAGCCGAGCCGCCGCAGATGCGTCATGTTTTGGGGAAAATTCAGTTAAGTAAGCATTGGAACCACGAGTTTGGGGCTCGCATTGGTCGAAACGGTCATAAATCGATTATTTGAAGGGTACTCACGTTGGTGTTTCACTTATTTCATTGATTTTGCTGAATTTAAGTTTATTTATACGTAGGGTTGTTGTGACTAGGGTTGTAGAGTTGCACAATTATCAATATCGATATTACCGATGTTTTGAAAATCCAACTTGATGTATCGGATTTTGTAAAAAAATTGATAGAAACATTACACAGGTGTATTTTCCTTTTTGATTATTTTGCATTTAATTATTACGTCTTTAATGATTTCTCATTGTTTGCTATATATTTTTTTTCAAAGAAAGCGTGACCGCCGACGCAGAACTTTCCAAGGTATGTTTTGTTTGTATACTCATGGTCACACTGGGACTTACTTTTTAAAAATTTTATCCAGTCTCCAACGCTATCTAAATTATTTAATTATATATTAACTAATTAAATTTATAATATTATATTACAAAATTTGTGACTCCAGCAAGAAACGATAAAAAAGAACCCTGGTAAAAGCAAGAAATTCTCTCCACTGCTATCACCACCGGTTTTGGATAGTTCCGTCGATGTTTCGCGCATTTCCAAATATCGATAGAAACGACATCGAAGTGTTTGCATCTCTAAGGTTTTTGATTGTTTGTATCGGCGTCGGTTCGAAAATTTTCCTGCAATTGAATATTGTCGTGTGTGGTACAATTGTAAATTGCTGTTGTCTTCATTAAACAATTTAGAAGGTTGGTGTGACTCCAATAATAATAATAATTATAATACTGCAAAGAGTTTTGTGAACTGGCAAGGATGCGCAAGGGTCCTTTGTTGCGGTAGGATGTGGAAGCTGGTGTAGATAAATTTTTTGCGCGTACAAGCGAGAACCGGGCGCCTTCGAAATGGCGAAAAGTGTGCAATCTCTAAAGCTGAAAAAAGTAGCTGCTGGGTGTGTTCTAAAAGGCCCCCAATTGCAGGGTTTCTGCAGCTCCCCCAGTTCCACGAGTTTAATTGTTTTCTCCAACTGCATTATCGGTAATTGCTGTGACTGCAGCAGCCGTGCCGCCATTTTAAAAAACAAACGCGGTATCTGAGCCTCAGACAATTGCCTGGTACAGTGGTGGCCAAGCATAAAGGTCAGGGTCGGCAACTAAACTGGCAAGGGCAGTGAATTGTATTTTGTAATTAAACCGGAAACATTATATTATCAAAACAGATTAAGACTTATGCATATTATTTTGTAAAAAATAAATTAATATGTAATGTGGCTTGGCTACCTTTGTGATGTGTGCAATGTTTTGGCGCGCACTGTAAGCCGCCTTTTCATACCCACACTCACACATGCAGCCAGACGGGGTTTATGCACATGTGTGAGTCGAGTGTTCTGCTTTTTTTATATTCGAAAAAGGAAGGGCCGCTGTCTTGTGTTTATGTTATGGTTTTTTTTTTTGCTGATGCGATCGCGACTCGTTGAAATTGATTAACTAGAGTTGGGGCAAACAGAGCCTCGCCATTAAGCACTCGAGCATATAAACGGGCATTTATGCTCGGGTTTAATCAACTCCGCGATGCGAAGAATGTCAAAACAAACGGCGAAAAAGAGAATAACAATCAAAGAGGGCTTGCCGCATAACTGCATTTTACTGCCTATAAATACATCCATATGCATATACATACATATCAGTCCCTGTCGTGTGTGTTGGTGCAATTGCATTTATTATTTTTGTTTTATTTTTCCCTGCTGCATTTTTTTTTTGTTTTATGCTTTTTCTGTCGGGTTTGCAGCATCGTTCGTTGTCCGCGATTTTTCGCATTCGCATTTCCACTTTCTAAAAAGAAAACTCAAGACCTCGGCAGGCGCTGTTTGATGCCATTTCTTTCTAAACAGCGCCCCCTTCCCTTTGGCTCCCTCCCATCCCACCACGTAAATAAATGCACCTGGGTGCAACTAGTTTTTATACCCTTCCTGTGGGGTATATCCTTAATTGACTATAATCAGTTAATAGTAGTTTCTAGAGAAAAATATATAAACAAAGAAATTGTAAAATAATAATAATTAAAAATAATACAAAAAATTTAAACTTGTTGACTGAAAAAAGTTGAAAATTTTATAAATGTTTCTAATTTAAAATTATTTAAAAAAATATAAAATAAAAAATGGATTAAAGATCTACATCACAGCACTTTTGGAATATTTTGAATCTTGCAGCCATTTTATATTAGGACTTCTTTTTATAACTTTCAGTTTCGAAACACAAATGCTTATGGTCCTTTTCTCACCTTCCCCTATATAAAAAATAGCCTGTCGCACAAGATATCCTCATTTTGTAACATCAAGTTGAGAAACCGGTTCTTAAAGGGATATGTCTTTGAATATGTAACCTTTTAAAAAAGTGAGAATTCAACCATGTACATTTTTAGCCATGTAAAGCCTCTTTCCTGTCGTTTATTTTCGATACGTTGTATAAAATTGGTGTTGTTAGTACCTCATAATATTTAGGAAACCTTAAAATAAGTATAAGGGTATTTAATGCCTCGCTTTTTCTCCTGTTCCATTTTAGCATTTATCTGGCATCGAGCTGTCTGTCTTGGTTGGTCGGCCTATGGCAAGAAATTCCCTCATGATTTCTTGCATTTTCTTTAGCTTTCGTTTTAGTAGCTTCTTTTCATTCGCTGCTGTCGTTGCTTGCGAGTTATTTCACTTGCAAACAAAAAGTAAAAACATTGCTATTATGCAGCTTTTTCCTTGCGTGTTGGCTTGTGTGTGCTAAGTTTGTTGTGTTTCACTTTGTTTTGAATGCATTTAATAGAACGGAAGCCAGTTAAAAAAATATTGGTAGGGGAGAGAGGAATCAGTCAGGCAGAACCAAAAAATATAATGAGGGGAAAAAACGGAAAATGCCACCCTAAAAATAAAGAACACAAAGAGGGTTACGCCTAAATTTAGACATTTTAAAGTATAAATTAGCATATGTCGCCGGGACATGATTGGTCATTCCAGGTAATTAACGCATCCTAATCTGCGCACATATGTCCGCCATAAATGGCAGCTGCCATCGCAGGTAGATATTCATATTCCTTTCGCTGATTACTCTTACCGAGTACCTGCACTGATCCTGATCCTTCGGCCAAGTACTTAAGTGCAACGCAAACTGCATAGCCTGTCAAGTTAAGCCTCAGCTGTGAAACCGTCAAGACGTGATAAAACGCCAAGCGTCTCCCAGATTAACAACACTCTCCAGATAGTGAAGAAACCCAGAGACCTACTGTGATTAAAAAACTCCCATAATAAGCAGTGCAACTGTGCTAGGTGGGTTTGGGTTTGGGGTTTCACTTGAGAGCCGGTCTCGACCGCATTCCTCGTGTAAACAAACCGCAATTTTCTCGCTCGCATGGCGTGTTTACATTAATTTTCGTTTTCAGTGCAAACAGAACTCAATCTCGACTAATACAATTTTCCCTTTGTGTCCCTTGCAGAGATCTTGATTTACGCGCCAGGATATCAATAAAAACCAATGTTAAGCAAAATGGCGCAACCGAACAATGTTGGCGGTGGCGGAGGTGGATCTGGAGCCGGTTCGGGCTCAGGACGTCGTCTTCCCCTGTCTTTGAGCGGTGGCAGCCAGGTGTCTCGCCTGCAGCAATCGTCAACTGGCAGCAACGGCCGTTCCAACAGCCCCCAGAATGGCAACAACAAAAAGATAACTGAATCTTTTATTCCATTGAAGAAGACAACACAACAGCGCACCGCGTCCACCGGCTCCTCCTCCTCCTCCTCTTCGAACAGAGAAGAGGACAAGAAGAGCCAGAATGGTGCCACAAAATCCACTAATGGAAAGGAGAAAGCGCCACAGAATGGCAACTCATCTGCAAACAAAGATCAGAAGGAGCAAAAGTCAAAGGACAAGGTTTCAGAAAAGAAGGAAAAGGAGCCTGTGGTAGCCGAGAAGCAGCCGGAGGGGGAAATTGGAAATAAGGATAAGGAAGTCCCGGAACAAAAGGAAATCCAATCGGAGGCGAAGAAGGAAATTACTACCGAAGCTACCACAGCCGCTGCTCAACCAGCTCCTGATGTTATTATCCTGGATAATGATGATGTCACTCCAGAGCCCACCACTCCCTCAAAGGATCGGAAATCCGCACGAAAGGCGGCCAGCCAACAGAAGTCGCCGGTTAGCAAGGCAACCCCCACATCGTCGCCGGTTAGTAAGGCGACCATCTCATCGTCGCCGGCACAAAAGAAACAAACTGAGGTTAAGGAAGTTTCACCACCGGCACCACAGGAGGATGTGGAAATGGAGCCACTGACTGTGGATGCTTCACCCATACGCAGTGCCAGCGGTAATCTAAATGCCCTGCCGACTGCCACATCCACGCCGGGCCGCAGCCTCTTCGGTTTCCGCAGCAGCAGCAAGCAGAGCACCGAGGTGGAGCTGGCCACCCAGACCTCCAGCTCGCCGGCCGGAACTCCGGCCCGCACTTTCGCCCAGATTAGCGGCAGGCGCAGCATACGACCCATCAACGCGCTGACACCCTCCAAGGTGGGCAGCTACAGGTGCACCAACAGCGATCTGGACACATCGAGCTGCACGAACGCCAGCATGAATGCTACCGTGGGTTCCGAGATACCCAACAGCTCGTCGTTCTCGTTCTCGTTCTTTGGACGCGGGCGCAAGCGTGAACGCACTCCCCCGGCAGTTTCGGGTTCTCAGTCGACCAATGATTTGGCCCAGGATGTGGAAATGTCGCCACCGAAACGGGCCCGCTTCGAGATGTTCAGCCTTCGGAACCTGGCCTCGCCCTTCAGCCTGCTGAGCTCGAAATTCTCCAAGGCGACAATCGCTACTCCGACACGTCTTCGTCTGGAGCAGACTCCGCCCGGCGATGATGACGGCGAGGTCCAGAACGTATCCCACATCGTCGTCGAGGAAGACAATCAGCTCAACTCATCTTCAGTTAGCGTGCCAGAGGCCCAGGACGAGGAGCAGGCCAACAAGGACTTGACCGTTGGCCAGGAGGCTGGTCTGGAGACGCCGAAGAAGGGCGGTTCGCCTGCTAAAGAAATTCCCGCCGAGGGCAAAGATATCGCTGAGCAGTCCGCAGATGGCGAGAATATCCCACCGCAGGTGGCGGTGGCCGAAGTCGAGGCCCGATCCCGCTGCTCAATAATGTAAAGCAAACAAAGCAAATATGATAAACAGGACCCCTTCCCCTATAGTTGATAAGCTTATGTCTTCTTTACGTATCCGTGCGCTGTTCTTTTTTTGTAATTTGTGTTCAGACGTAAATTTACATGTTAAGGAAGAGGTGTCGCCGCGAACCAATTTAATAGACAGACCTGGCTAGATCACATTTTCCACTAAGAAAATTCTCAGCCAGGTCTGCACTTTACTTATTCAGGGTCGGCATTCCTCGCTGGATGGCTGTCCTTCTTGGGGTATCCACTCCACGCAACCATCCACCGACGAATTGAGAGCTCTGTAGAAAGTACCCTGACAAATTGGGTACCGAAAACGAAAAAAAAAAAAAACACATTTAAAACTATTTCTATAGCCGTAATCTGTGTAAGAAGAAAAGTGTTTTATTTACCGTAAACATATTTTTATGAAAGTCTCATCTTTTCGACAAGAGGATAATACTTTTAAGATACAAAGGATACATATGCAATAGGCTATATTTGATTTATAAAAATGTAACACATATTTCATAAATAAAGTGCATTTTTGAAAAAAGTTTGGTTTATTGGTTACAGATACTTGGGTGAACGAAAGGCTAGCTGTTTAATTTGATTAAAACTAGACTTTTAAATCGTTTTATAATAATTTTTATATGAATGAAACAAAATTAGTTTAATACCGTAAGCTTAGATATCGTAACCATTATCAGTTTTATTTTATAAATCACGTAATAATTATTTTGATCAAAATTTGTCATTGATTTTTATAATATTACTCAATTTTAATCATAATTATTATTGAAGCATATCATAAAAATTCAAAATATAATGCCGGAAATGGATAGATTATCGAACAAGGATTTCTAGGATATTATCCTTTTTATTGTAAGTTGATGTTAAGTGGTTGAATTTTTCATTCAAACATTTTTCCGATATTCATTATTTACCGTCCCTGATTAAAACCATTTTAAGCGTTACATTTTGTAAAAACCATAAACTAGCAAGTGTTCTTTACTTAACCACAAATTAACAAATTAAAAAAGCTGGTTTGACATAAAAAAAAACCGGTTACATTGTGTGACGGGATTTTAGAAAGAAAATCAGTTCCTTTGCTTGCGCTGTAACTGCTGTAACTGTGTTTTTTCTCGGTCACCGATTTTAAAATTAATTGTACAGGTCAGTATCCTAAGGTCCGGTTTCCTATATTCCCAGACATCCTGTCAAATCTTAGGGCCGGAAAAGGATAAGATATTCAAATGACGACGAAATGTACGCTGCTTCTTTCGTATTAGGATAACTTACAAGGATGGTAGGGAATTGATTTTCTTTACAATTACTTTATTTGGTGATTTCATTTTCCGGTCAGATAGTAGCTATTTGTCACATTTACAAAGAGTTGGATATTGTCGAATTGGTAAACTGACAATTAATCATTTCTTAAACTAAGGTCATTCAAGTTGGCTTGGACTTTATACAACTAAAATACAAGTTTACAAATGATAAATCGTTTAAAACTAATCGCGTGAGAAGAATTATTAATAAATTAAAAAAATGGGAATTTTGCGTGCCAGTGCAGGAAATTGAAGTGTTGGAAATTGTCATAGGGCCTGCAGTATTATTCTAGTATTTCCGTATGTTGGGTTTTTTTCTAGCGTCCGGTCACACCAGCCGAGTTGTTCGCAGCAAAAAAAAAGAGAGATTTCTCGGATTAGATGAGATACCAACGAAAAAATTATTAGTCAAGTGTCCCGAGAAGCAACGCCACTCCGAGACCGCTCCACGCCAGGCCACTCCACTCCATTCCGGTCCAGTCCAGTCCCAGTCCAGCAGCGAGTAGAGAAGAACTCCTCCTCCTCCTCCTCCAGCAGAGCCCAAGAGCCACGACCGAAGAGGAGGGCAAAGCGAAAAGAGCGAACAACGACGAGGTGTGAAGAAGCAGCCCCAGCATGTCCTGGACGGAGAAAGTGGACCCCGAGCTGATCTTCACCAAGCAGGAGCGCATCGGCAAAGGCTCCTTCGGCGAGGTGTTCAAGGGCATCGACAACCGCTCCCAGCAGGTGGTGGCCATCAAGATCATTGATTTGGAGGAAGCCGAGGATGAGATCGACGATATCCAGCAGGAGATCATGGTGCTGTCGCAGTGCGACTCGCCCTACGTCACCAAGTACTATGGCAGCTTCCTCAAGGGCACCAAACTCTGGATCATCATGGAGTATCTGGGCGGCGGCTCCGCATTGGACCTGATGAAGGCTGGTAGCTTCGAGGAGATGCACATCGGGATCATCTTGCGCGAGGTGCTCAAGGGTCTGGACTACCTGCACTCGGAGCGCAAGCTGCATCGCGACATTAAGGCGGCCAACGTGCTGCTCAGCGAGCAGGGCGACGTCAAGCTGGCGGACTTTGGAGTCGCCGGCCAGCTGACTAACACCACCTCCAAGCGGAACACGTTCGTGGGCACGCCCTTCTGGATGGCGCCGGAGGTGATTAAGCAGTCGCAGTACGACGCCAAGGCCGACATCTGGTCGCTGGGCATCACGGCCATTGAGCTGGCCAAGGGCGAACCTCCCAATTCGGAGCTGCATCCGATGCGCGTCCTCTTCCTCATCCCCAAGAACAATCCGCCCCAGCTGACGGGCAACTATACCAAGTCGTTCAAGGACTTTGTGGAGGCCTGCTTGAACAAGGACCCGGAGAACAGGCCCACGGCCAAGGAGCTGCTCAAGTACCCGTTTATCAAGAAGGCCAAGAAGAACGCCTACCTGATCGACCTGATCGACCGCTTCAAGAAGTGGAAGGTGTCCAAGGGCGATGAGAGCGAAACGGAGTCGGAGAATTCCGACTCGGACTCGGATGCCAAGCAGGGCGGCAGCAGCCAGGACGAGCCCTGGATCATGACGGTCAAGGGGCTGCATATTAATAGCGCTCCGCGGGCGGGCGTCAATAGCTTCCAGCTGCAAGAGCATGAGCTGACCATGCAGAAACTAATGCAGACCACACATTCGCCTGCAGGTCCGGCCTCCTCCGCCTCTGCCGTAGCCGCTTCCCCTTCCGCCTCGGTGTCCGCCATAGCGGCATCCCCATCCTCCGTGTCCGTGATCACAGCTAGCGAGGTTGTGGCTTCCGCATCTTCGTCCGCCCTGCCCCCTCAAGCCAGCCACAACCACAACAACATCAACAGCAGCAGCAGCAACAACAACAATAACAATAACAACAATAGCCACAACAGCAACATGAGCAACAAGCACGCCACCACCACCATGCTGAACGCAGCTCCTCTGCCGAGCGCCGTGACCAGCTCCTCGTCGGCCAGCGAGCTGCAGCAGAAGCGCTCAAGTTCCAAGCCGGAGCTGCGTCAGTCGCGCTCAGCCGGACCGCTGGATCAGGTGGAGGATCGTCGCGCCTCCCTGGGCCTGCCCCTGCAGTCGTCGGCTTCGAACCAGTCGCAGGCCGAGCAGCAGCAGCAGCAGCGTCGCAGCAGCCAACGAGAATCATTCCATTCGACAAACGCCGCCGTGGCCGCAGCCGGCAGCAGTGGTGGCGGTGGTGGACACAGGGAGAGCCACAGGGACAGGGACAACCACAGCCACAACAGTAACAGCCACAGCCACGAGGAGCTGGTGGTCAGCAACCATGGGAACCACGCCAAGCCGGCGTCGGCGGGACAACGCCTTATGCAGACGAACAGTGCCTGTTTGAATAATTTCCTCTTCCCCGTGCTGACCGACATTCAGCGCAAGTATTCCGGCAGCGGTGGCGGCGGATCCGGTGGGCCCGGACGTAACCTGGGCGTTGGCAGCGACATCGGCGACCTGAAGTCTGTGTTCGAGCTGGCCGAGCGCTCCAGTCCCGGTGTGAGCGACCTGTTCATGAAGGAGCTGATCCACATGCTGGTGCCGGGCTACTCGGAGACCCGCATCAACACGATCATGGACCGCGCCATACGCAATCGCAAGTAGTAGACCGCCGCAGACCAGAAGTAGCCTCTATTCCGATTCCAAGCAACAACCTACTATATACTATATACACCATTAACGACGAGACCGAGACGAGAGCAAGCCGAGAACTTAAAACGAGCAGGAGCATGAGAGCAGGAGAAGCCGAAAAAAAACACATATTCCGACATTTAGTGGCCAACGGAGGAGCGGTAGCGGGAGCGAGATGTACATGTATTTTCAATTGAACAGTTATTTAAGCATACAATATGTATTCGTTTGTTTATCTGCAATATTAATCTAATGTAAAACATATATGACTTCAGAATAAAAAGCCCACAAAAATGAACCGTTTGAATATGGCGCGCTCTCTAAGCACTTGGCCACTTAGCAAGTCGATATGGCAGCGCTGATAAGATATACAGAGGTAGTCAAAAGTATTTATACAGCGAGCTATTGGCACCCACCAATTTGATTTAGTTGTTATTCTATTTGTTGTTGACCAATTTTCCTGAAGGAGTCATATCCCACCCCATAAATCATATTTGTTCCTGATCATATAATTTTTTTTTTCGTTTCTTGTATTTTTTAAGCGCCTCCAGACAAATTTTAAAATTATATCATGACCCGCTCTCGAAATACTAAAAGTCCGCCATCTGGCAACGCCACTCCACTTTCTGGCATTTTTGGTATTTTTTGGGCGCTTTGTCAACGGGCACACTGAACGATCAACAAAACAGCCATTTTGCATTTTAATTCACTTTTGATGTCTTTTTTTTCGGCCACCGACGCATTTGGCAGAATAATAAACACGGTGCATAATTGATAATGCTCAAGACATGTCGCGGGCACCTTTAATGGACGAGGAAGGTCTGGAGGCACTGGTCTACCACCGCTCCAAGCAGTGGTCCAGTCTGATGACGGTAAGCCATCCGCAGTTTTCTCTGCTGGCGTCGTTTGCTCAGCAGTCTGTGTGTGCTGTATCTTTGCAGAAATGGGCGGATGAAGGCGATGGGCAGGAGTTGTGTGTCTCAGACCTAGAAGAGATATTCAAGGATGAGCACGAAGATCCCGAAATGGACGGAGAGGAGGGCGAGGAGGCCATTGAGGATCCCGTCCCGGAGACTAAAGTGGACTTGGGGAACATTAGTGCCAGTATGGGCGTGGCGGAGCTGACACTGATCCTGTGCGCGGGCGAGGACAACGAGGTCAAGGCCGAGATGCAGGAGATCCTCAACCAGACAATGCCCGTTGTCCAGGAGCACAAGCGAAAGTGGAAAGAGGCTGGGCTGGACCGCATCCTGGACACCTTCGACGAGAAGCAGATCGAGCAGCATGTGGGCCAGTGGATGCGCCGCAACAACAGCGCCTTTTTGGAGGACGCTCCACCCGCCAAGTGCCTGTATGTGTCCGTTTCGGAACACAGCGATAACGAATCGCTGCACTCAATCGACACGGCCCGCTACATACGGCAGAGCCGGCGACGCGTGCCCAACAAGATCTCCAACACGGCCACCATAAAGATGTATCGCACGCACTCGCACAAGCGGGACGAGTTGAGGGCCAAGTATGCCTACGACGATGAGCAAGAGCATCGCCATCATATGCAGACCCTGCTGCACCGGCGGCGGGAGAAGGAGCGACAGGTGACGTACGTGAGCGCCTCACCTCAGCACTGCATACTCTCGAGCGGCCATCATCAGCGGCGCAAGCATCGGCGCAAGCGACACGCCAGCTCGCCAGTTTTTGACTACTCGTCCAGCGATGATGATGATCGATCCTATGGCCGGTGCGCCTGTCGCTCCTGCCTGACACATCACTCGTTGTCCAGGAGCGCCTCCTACCAATGCTGCTCGTATAGGGGAGCACGCGATTGCCACCACCACCTCCACCGCTCGATGGCCTCGCGGACCATGCATCACCTCCGCCGCCAGCATAGCTACGACCTGGACGTGAGGCCTCGACTGCGGGAGAGCGAGTGCAATTGCTGCACCAGCGACCGGCTCTGCTCCAATGTGGTGCACATTGCAAACAGCTCCACCGAGGAGTGGGTTGTGGAGAACTGCAGCAGCAGCAGTCCACTGGTTGTAGAGACACCGAAAAAGTTTCGCCAGAAGCATCAGTTGGTGACCATTAGAAAATCCAACTCGAAATTAACTTCTTCCAAGCGTCACAAGCAGAGACTCCCGAAAAGTGTTAAGACTGCCTCATCCTCCAATTTGATCAAGTCACAAGTTAGCCTGCTGGGCGAAACGTCCGATGATGACTATGAGGGATCGCCCAGGAAGCTCATGATAAGGCCAGTAGCTTCTGCTCCAGATACTGCAAGGAGAACTCAAATGGAAGCAGGAGCAACCCTAACTTTTATGCAAAAGCAGGTGCCACCTAAACAGAACAAAGGAGATACCAAGAAACACCCGGCTGACACTGTCCCATCGTCCGAAGAAAGCGAAGAGGAAGTTAGGGAAAGAATCAGCTTGGTGGCAAAAAGTTTAAAGAAAGAACTTGGGCCAAAGAAAACGCCTTCCTCGAACAAACCTATTTTTCGGACCACCAACCGACTATCCAAAATCCCCGAAGAGGTGGTCAAGGCTAAGGAACCGGAAGATCAAGTCCCGGCTTTTTCTACTGAAATCTGTAAGAAGAATGAAGCCTGCTCAGCTGAGAATACTGAGAAGACTGAGAAGACCAGCTCCAAGCAGTTGCTGGAAGAGCAAAAGACGCAAAAGCAATCGAAAAAGTCGGCCATCGACTCATCCGACACTAACGAAGCTAACGCTTCGAGCAAATCTCGAGAAAGGCCCAAAAAATCTTCGGATTCGGGAAAAAAGAGTGCTAAGCCCAACGAAGGATTTGTCAATACAAAAATTAATCCCTCTAACATAGACGAAAGCGAAGACGAAGTTATTGGCAGAAGCCGCTTGGTAAGCTTTTCGGCTGCAAAAAATTCAAAGAAATCATCAAGAACCATCAAAGTTCCCCCGAACTCTTCCCCTCGCAAGCAAGCCAAGCCTGTAGGAAGGCCAAAAAAATCCTCAACAGCTCCAAAAAAAAAAGAGCAGAAGACAAAGAAAACCAGCATTAGTGGAGATGCAAAAGGAAATGTGGAAATTCAATCACCAGACTCCCAGGAAGTACTCGCTCCAAAAGCAAAAATCTATAATAAAAAACCAAAAAAAGTAAAATCAAGCGACTCCACAAGCCTCGATAAAGCCAGCGACTCGGAGGACTTGGACTTCCAGCGGGCCCTGGCCTTGTCCACAGAAACCCACAAGACAGAGCAAATGAAGCGGACCGAAGATCCACCTCAGTCCCAGTCTCAATCTCAGCCTGTGTTCAACAACAACAGCGTGGCCTGCAATTCCACAGCTGTGGCCAATGACACGGCCTGCACACGAGTGCTTTCCCCGAAGAAGCGTGCCTCTAAGAGGACAGCAGCTGTAAGCAGCACGGAGGGGCAGCCGGAGTTCATTACCTTGGATTCGAGCGGCGATGCTGACTGCACCGTCGTGACTTCGACCACCCTTTGTGAACCGGCCGCTGCTGTGGTTGCTCGGAAGCCATCGCCACTTAAGATTGGCAAGCGGGGCATCCTGCTGCACAACTCGTCGTCGTCGTCGGCTGGAGCAGGCGCTAACTTTACCCTGACCGAGCAGAGCCTGGGCGAGGTGATTGGCGAGCGTTTGGCCCGCAGGTATCTCAAGTATCACGTGGGCAGTCGCACCTTCGACGGCAGCCATTCGGTTTACTACCGCCCCACGCCCAAGTTGGCCGAAGCCTTGCGGGCGGCCTCGATGGATACCCAGTTGCTGGCCAATTTGTCGAGTTCCGATTCCAGCGACGACGATGTGTTCGATCAGATTCACAAATACGGGGACGTGTACAGTGTGGCCGAAGGCGGCGCTAAGCATAAGGACTAAGCACGAGGATGTATCTTTAATTTGATTTTAGAGATGGCCTTGGAAAGGCTCTCTTTAGGCTCGAATGGTATTTCTTTGCGTTTTTATTTTTATTTCACGTAAATTACATGTCGATAGTGATAATAGAAAACATAATATGTCATCATTAATTTCGCTTAAGTATTAAATAATTGTTTAAGAGATTTATTCGCATTGCAATAGTAATATTTGTGTGCCCAAGAATAAGTGTTTTATGTTTAAGTTTCCGTTCGGTTTATCCAAAAATATATGTGTATCGGCTATTGTTAAGTTCACAAGAAAATAAAACAAATAAAACATAAGATCAAGAATTTAAGAAAATGGCGCGTCGAGAAAAAAACACCAGAAGCTTCGTTCTTCCATGTGGGTATGTATGTACAAATAACAAAAAGGCTTACCTAAAATATATGCTGATATTATGTATCAATCGAGAGTAATTAAAATTAAACAAAGAGAGAGGCGTTATGCGATGAAGAAAACAAGAATAAACACACGACTGACTCTGACGGATCTTTCGCTCCTGGAACATGCGCGCGCCCTGGAACACATACACATGCGAAGAATATATCTACACGTACACATATGCCTGGCCGGCCTAGCTTCATATACATATAGCGCTCTCCTTCCTCCCTACACATCGATCTGGAATGGGGAGCCGGGCACGTGCTCCTCGCCCCACTTGATTAGCAGCACATACTGTCCGCGGTCGCGCACCACGTAGTGCACATTGTAATTGTTGTGGCCGGCGTGCTTGACGTGGAGCTCCTCGCAGGGTCCCTTCGGTCCGTACATGCCAACGTACAGGATGTTGTTGCCTGAAAAAAGATTTTATATTCCAATTAGTTATGTTCCAATAAGTTTGGTCTATGTTCGAACTGGGAAAAAATCGACTCTTAATGCATCGATTTGTTTCGATATTTTCGAAAACAAAAATCTATGAATTAAATAAAGAAAAATAAGGTTCAATAACAAAAAAAAAAAAAAACAAAAAAGTATTTTCACATAAAATAAAATAAAAAATAAAAAAAAAAATTTCTATGAATTAAAAAAATTAAAATTTGGGTTAATAACGTTAAAAAATGTAACAACAAAATATGTTCACATTATAAAAACGAAAAAAATTATCGAATTCCATTAACCACTTACTTTTTCAGGAAAAACTATCATATTTATAGTTTTAGGTACATAGATTGTTTGAAAACCGAATCGATGCATCGACTTTAATTGAAAGAATCGATGTAAACGATGCTGACATCGATTTTTTCCCAGCTTTATCCCATAACCAAAGACAATAGAATTACTAACATGAGTAACGGCCATACATTCGTTTTGCAATATGAGGCTTTTTTTTTTTGTATTGTGTGGCGTCACTCATCTTAATAATTTTATTACCACAACTTACCCGCATCGGTGGCACAGATGGTGAACTGGTTCTGCTTGCCAATGTAGGCCTTCTTCAGGCCCATGCCCTTGGACTCCACTTTGTTGGCATCCGACTTGAACGTGGGCAGATGGACGCCAGTCTTCTGACCGCCCTTGGCCACCTTGTGCACCGTTTCAACGGTCACCGTCGACGTCTCCTGAGCGCCCTCATCGGCCAGCTTATCGCCAATGGCGTTGATCTTGAACGGCGAGCCCACGATGTGCATGTTGTTGTACTTGACCGTGATGTAGTGCTCGCCGGGCAGGAGGGGAGTGTAGCGCACCTTGTAGCCCTCCTCCACCTCCGTGCAGTCCATGGCCACCTTGGAGGGTCCGTCAATGGAGACGGCCAGAGTGCCAACGCCCGCATTGCACGTATTGATGATGAAGTCAGCCTTGTGGCCAGTCTTCACCTCGTCCAGGCCGTTGCCGCTGGCATGGACCGCGGCCGGATCGGCCACATCCTTGCCGACCTTGATTCTGAACGGAGAGTCGGGTATGTGGACGCCGTTGAACTTGACGTGGATGGCATGGATACCGTTCTCGCGCGGATAGAAGCGCACCGAAACCATCTCGCTGTCGATCGCCTGGATGAAGCAATCGTCGTCCGTGCCGGACGGAGCCACGATCTTTGCGTCCAGCTCGCCCTTGGCGCCGTTCTTGCGCACCATGAACTGGTAGGGGGCGTCCGGCAGGATGTTGCCCTGCGGGAACTGCTGCACCTCCAGCTTGTGGGCGTCGCCGGCATCCGGCGAGATGTAGACCTTGAATGGCGAGTCGGGGATGTGGCGATCGTTGAACTTGAGACCGACGCGATACTCTCCGGGCTCGGTGACCTTGTAGGACACATCGCAGCTGCCGTCCTTGCGGTCCTTGAACTCAATGTCCGCCTTGCTGGGACCCTCCACGGAAATGGCCAGGGAACCGCCGCCCGCCTCGCGGGTCCACACATTGAATTCGGCCGCCTCACCGACGACGCCGCGCTCCAAGCCCGAGCCTCCGGCCTTGACCAGATGGCTGCCAGAGTCACGCAGAGGTCCCACGGTGAACTGGAAGGGCGAGCCGGGTATGTGCATCTCGGAGTAGCGGACGGACACTGTGTGCACGCCCAGCTCCTTGGGCACAAAGTGCACTGAGTAGAGGCCATCCTCCACCTCCTGGATCTCCGCATCCTCGGTGACATTGCTGGGCGAGGTGACGCAGGCGGCCAAATCGAACGAGGTGATGCCGGGCATCTTGAACGTCAGCTTGCACTGGCTGCCGATCTCCGTGATCGGGACAGCGTCGCGCTCCCGCTGGATCTTCTCGCGCTTGCGGTTGCTGCCCTCGCCGGCCACCTTGACGGTGAAGGGTGATCCCTCCACGTGGTGATCGGCGAACTTCAGGTTCACAATGTAGTAGCCCGGCTCCGTGGGCTTGTACGAGATGTTCAGGGTGCCGTCGTCCTTGTCCGTGCACTGGATCTCCGCCTTGCTGGGACCCTCGATGGAGACCGAGAGGCCGCCGAAGCCAGCGTTGCGCGTGTCCACGGAGAAGATGTTGTCGGCGTGCGTCTGGCCCTCCTTGAGGCCGGCTCCGCTGACCTTCACCTTCTTGGCGTCACCCACCTCGCGCTCGCACACGGTCACCTTGAAGGGGGAGTTGTTGATGTGCTTGCCCAGACGCTTCACCGACACCAGGTGCTCGCCGGTCTCCCGGGGAGTGAACGAGATGCCAATGTTGCCGGTGGGCATGCGCTTAAGGAAGCACGGCTCCTCCAGGCCACTGGGCGCCTGGATGGAGGCGTTCAAAGCACGCAGATCGTCGTCGGTGATGTCGCCGGGCATGGTGACCTCGGAGCAGGAGCCCACAGAGATCTGGTTGCGCTTGCGACCCTCGCCGGTGATCTTGGCGAAGTACGGCGATCCCTTGATGTGCCTGTCGCCAAAGCGAACCGACACCTGGTACTCTCCAGGGGCAGTGGGCAGGTATTGCACGGAGACGGTGCCGTCTTTGTTGTCATGATAGTTGATGGTCGCCTTGCTGGGTCCCTCGACGGCCATGGTCAGGCCACCGGCACTGGCTCCCTTGGTGGAGATGGTAAAGTTGGCCGGCTCACCGGTGACACCGTGGGTCAGGCCGGGTCCGTAGGCAGTCACGAAGCCCGAGGTGATCGAATCCACGTGGAATTTGAAGGGAGATCCTGTGAAGTACAGTGAATTCGTGAATCTATGTGGCAGGTCAAAGCCTTAGCTTCTGCTTACCTTGCACAGGCTCTCCATTGTATTTGACCACCAGCTCGTGGGATCCCTCCTCGCGGGGATCGTACTTGACGGAGACAGTACCATCGCGGTTGTCCTGAATCACGGGTTTGTCTACTTTACCGCTCGGCATTTTGACTTCAGCTGCAAAGAAGAAATCATTTTGGTTAGATTTTGTCTTATTATCGTTAGGATATGTATAAAAAATCATTCAAGAATTTAAGAGAAATTTAAGAAAATACAAGTACCCCTAATAGACTAGCTGGTCTAGACTAGTACGCTTCTAATTTTTTTTTTTTTGTAATTATACTTTTATTTATGGGACTTAAATTTAACATCCCGAAAGCCACAGAAGCTATGGCTGATATCCATCCTGTAGCTTAATTTAGAATTAAGCATACAGCGTACAAATAAATAAATTTAACATGGCGAAAAATGCTCAGAATGTGGCCATAAACATTTTCAGGTTCTGCAACATTCTTGCAGCAACATTATTGCGAGTGTGAGTGAGAAAAAGACAGATAAAAGGCAAAATATGCATGGCCTTATAATTCCCAAGTCTATGTTTCAATGAACTCAAATTTTAAAAAAATATTTGCACTACATATTTAATTAATATTCTTTTTTTTAATATATGCATAAATGTATTTAATTATCTTCTCATTTGAATTTTAATAGTTTTAGCTTTTTTTTGGTCTCATACGGATTTTAAGCTTGCATATACATATATATTCTAAAATATATATATTTATTAAATATAAATTTATTATAATATACATATGTCATGAATGTATTAATTTTTCTTTTCATTTCAATTGTGATAGTTCTTTATTTTATGGTCTCATTCGGAATTTGGGTACGCAACAAACTATAATTCCCATGTACCAACCTATGGGTACCAAGTACAAAATATATATACCAATTCCATCGAAGGAAAACTCTATTTTGGAGACCATTTTTAATGGATGTGTTTTGTATACGGCAGAATTATGTCACGAAAAAGCATTTTTCAAAATCATTTGCGTGGGCGATCCGGATCGCCCAGAAGTTTTGAAAAAATCATAATTTCATTTTTATGTTCGAATTTGCGTGCCATTTTTTATGAATATTCCACCACCAAAATCTATTTCTGTGTTGCCTCTGCACACAGATCTAAAAGATCGAAGAAACAACCGACGCAGCAACAAAAAGTAAATTAATTGGACCAAATGTTGTTTGCCACGAACGAACGAATTCCAAAGACTTGAACAGGATATCATATAACTATGGCCCACACTGTCACTGCCAATAAGCCGATGAATTCATTTCGGAATAAATTTATTTCCGCCGAATATTTCACAATATTTTCACACCATTTCCACGTACTTTTCCTTTGCTCTGGAGACACACCCACAAAAAGATGTATATGTATATGTAAGAAGAGTTTGCTTGAGTATCCTTGTGTTTGATCCTTGGCTACGAGTGGGAGCCGGATTTGAAAATCACTTCTCTACTGTACGAATGCTGTGCATCGACTGAGTGGCCAGGAATCTTGTGGCTCTCCAAAGAAATTTCCACCAACGCCTACAATTGCTTTTATACATTTTTCCCACGCCATCAAGCGCGACAGAGAGATGAAAACAACAGCATCTCGTTCCTGAATCTCGCTGAGGTCAAATATAGGACATGCTTTTTATGTTCCTCCCCTATGTATTTCCTCTACATAGAACATACATACAAAAACAAAAAACAAACTACAAAACCCACTAAAAGTATATGACAAATGCATAAAAATCTATTTATAACTTAATATGTGTCTAGCGATATGCTGGAACGATCTCTATAACTGCACGTGTCTCAATTTATATTTAAATCTCGATATATTTTTATATTCGGGAAGAATCTCTTTATATACTGCAGGAAATATTCAGATGTGTACACAGTACATTCCAATGACTTTTTTGCTGTCAAAACATCGCATATAGAGATCGAGGGAATCATTAGTTAAAAACAGAAAGAAACCCTGCTAATTTATTTGAAATAAGACGTGCGAAATTAATTAGAATGGATGATATAGATTCTAGTGAATCACATTATCGGCCATATAGTTATAGGGTTCATAATCGAAATTTATTATTCCATCATCGTTTAGTTATTTATGGTGGAGTTAATTATAGACCCACAAGAGTCATATGCTGACACTCGTCGTAAATTTCGATTTTATTAAAAAATCATTTAATTTTCAAAGAAAAAAAAAACTATATCGAAGAGTCCATCATAAATATGTGTGTTTAAAGCAACCGCTAAGCTTTCCATCGCTTAGCCCCTCATCGAAATAATATTCCGCTTAGCTTTTTGATCCATCGCAAGAATTATTTAATGGGCATTTTGTGGGGCGAGACAGATGATGCCTTGACTAAACAAAAACAAGACCGGTAAACACTGATAAATCAGGGGAGCGTGTCGCGTGCCCCGACTGATGTTAAGAACCAGGCACTACATAGATACAGAGTAAACTAAACACACCGACAAAACATGTCAAGAAAGACAATGCCTGCGGACGTGTGTCTTTGAAGAGGCTGCCAAGTGGAGAATTTGCAAAATTTATAGCCAACTTATGGGCGGAGACAACGGCGAGAAATCTCTGCAGAATGCAAAACAATTAATTAATGGAGAAAATGGGGACACTGACCGGGAAAGGGGTTTGTAATCAAAACACACAGCTTTCAAACGATTCTAAAGATTTAAATATTTCCATCTGAGAGCACAAGTTGCCTTCAGCTGTTCGCTTTCCTGAATTAAATGACATGTAAAATGGGTTAAATTCAAAGAGCAACTCGAAATTCAAATGGAATTTCCTTTGGCAAATTAACGATCAAATATTGTGTCGAGTGCAGGCAAAGGCATTTGATGGAAACATAAAAAATGCCCAAGAAATTGAACGTATTAAAAAGTGGCTGCCAAGAGACAACTATATCCCACTAAGCGTGAATATCTATCCCAGTGTCGTCCCCTTCGAAAAATATGATTATTTATGTTTGAACATTTGCTGCTGTCCGTCGATGTCCGTTCCCCCTGCCCGCCTGACAGCCCCCTTTGCCCCCGATCACCTGCCAGCGCCGCCCATTGAAGCATGAGATACGACAGAGGCAGAGGCAGCAGATGGGAATGGGAATGGGAATGGGTCTGGGTATGGGAGTGGGTTTGGGCATGGGGACGACGACAACGAAGGCATCTTTGGCATCTAATGGACGCTGGCAATACAAATGAAAGATTTAATGACTCTCAGGCCGCGCCAAACGGACAGAAGTAGTATGCTTTCGATATATCAGCGAAAGTTTTTGCCATTTGCGCGTAGCGAATACAATTTCTACACAGGTCAGCAGGGAAATTAAAACGAGGGATCTTAATCAAAATAAAAATTATAAAGAAAGCAAGCCAAAATTTTATATTTATTTAGATGCCAAGATCCTCGGTAAAATCCTAAAAACCCGCAAACTAAAAAACAATTTTAACTGATGCGAACGTGAAGTAAAAATCAATTTTTAAATAAAATTAAATACAAATTTAAATTTCAATTTAATTAATTACCTAAAATGTCACACATAGATCTTGTCCACAGACATATTTTGGGTATACAATTATTTCAGATCTTGGCCAGAACCAGTTAGACTGACTGATCGACTTTCATTAGTTTGGCAATTTGGGAATTTTATCCCAATAGTGATAACTCTGATGGTTTTAAAGAGTTAATTTAGGCACTACCTTTAAGTCCAATATTGCTCGACAAATACAGATGAATATGGAATATTTATTAATTTTAAAGTATTTATCAAAAGCTCTAATGTTGCTCCCCAAAATAATGTTAGAATGATAAGTAGATCAAGCCATTTAGGGCTTAGAGAAAGCCCAAACCAGTACATAGATTTATAATTATTTAAGATTCTAAGCTTCAGTTCTCGAAAATATATTAGTTTTCTGAAATCCAAAACCTTACATAACTTTTAATTATTTAATATAGAAGATTTGACA
>JAEIIL010026257.1:0-12949 GCA_018905715.1 Drosophila lini | reverse complement strand
GCAAGGGTATACAAACTTCGGCGTGCCGAAGTTAGCTTCCTTTCTTGTTTTTTAATTAAATTATCTTCCCTAAAAGCAGTTCTACATCAAAATAAAACCATTACATGGTCAATTATATCTCATGTCCCTTTCCCATCAGCTTCCCACCATTCATCAAGCTAACTGGTATCTCATGCCAATTCCTTCTGGCCAAGCTATTAAAATTTAAATCGACTTTCTTCGGCACAACAAGGAAATCCCATTCACTTTAATTGATATACGAAGAACAACAGCCGACTACTCTTGCCTCGCCGCAATCCCTTTATCCGTGTCGTGTCCTTAGAATTTCCTGTGCAACGCCTAAAAGTATGCAATAAATTCGAAGCCTACCACGCGACCTGCTGGAACATCTATGGTAAAAACAATGAAAAAATGGGGAAAACAACGGCAGCTAGCGGAAACGGAAACGAAAATAGGAAAAAGCGAATATATGAATGACTTTCATTACTATTTTGATGCGAAACGCTCCAGCATCCAGATGGGGCTGCCTCGCTCATTGTGTGGGCCTAGCATAGAATGTTTATCCATTGTTATGTAATCAATGACAGCCGGAGATTGAGGCTGCTGCCGGAGTGGATTGAGTGGAAATCTGGGCCTGAGCCACCGCCCTTCCACTCGCACTTGGCGTGCCTGCCTGCAATTCGCAGTGGTGGCCTTCGGAGGAGTGTGGGAAGAAGTTGTTAAAGTTCATTGAAAATAAATGGTGGCATTATTTTGATTTGATGTTTGCTTTGATTGCTCTCCCACGAGCCGATGGATGCGGAGGGCGGGGCGCAACAAATGATGTTGAGGCAGTACGCAAAATAGTTGCAAATGGCCCACACACATGCACACGCTCTGTTGTCAGAGTCCTTCGTCCTTCGTTCTGGGAGTGTGACGTTTTATTTCGTTGGTTGACTGATTTAGCTTGTCATTCAATTTCACGGTCAGTGCCTTTCACTTCCAGAATAAAAATCTCTCTGCGAGAAGAAATGTAACAGCAAAACCCATAAACATTGAAAAAACAAAAGGCAAACTCATTTGCATTGTCCGGGAAAGGACAGCAAATTGATTTAAAAGTGAGCCAAACGCAGCTGAGCCAGAGAGAAAGTGGAACGGAGGCGAATAAAACCTCACAACTTTATGGGTTTGCATGCACACACCTCCAACGCTTCTCCCCAGTAGCAGTTATTTTTTGGTCTAACCCCAGTTATGGCCAGGAAGAAATTTTCGCTTTGCCCGCAACAAGTACTAAAAGAAGCCATTAGAGCCCCCCTAACCCGGCCTTTGGAGAAACCACCGACAATGTCAACGAATGCACCTCAGATTCCTGGCTACCTTTTGGAAGAGGCAAGTAGCATGTGGTCTGGAGAGGACTGACTATAGGGGAAAGTATTTTGTTGTGGAGCGGCTTACTAGTTCGACAAAATACTCATTTTAAAAAATATCTACAAATTTAAACTAGATACACAAATGCTAGATTCACCTTAAAACTTTAACTATCATTGTCCGATTTAACATATTTTTGGCTTTAAAAGTGCCCCTGATTATTGTAAGCCAACCACGTAAGCCTTAGAGCCCCCACTGCAGTAACACCAAACAACAAACAACGAAAGTGGCAACAATTACGCGCCTGCTGAGCGACTAACGCCAAAGGGCTAGCGCCAAAGCTGCGGGCGCCAAACAACAAACAACAAACTGTAAGCACCAAACAAAATAACAACATGCCGAGCAGAAACAAACAAACAACAACGACAAGAGGCAATGGCAACAAACAGTTTGAAGCCCTCGCAGCGGCATGAGAAGTTGCTTGCCATTTCACTTTTAATAAACACATTAAGCACTTAATTGAGTACTTGGGAACGAGCGCCGAGTAAGTGAAGTGCAGCCCGGGCGTTGATGTGGAAAATATATATTCCCAGCTGACAGTTTTTCAGCGATAACGGATGCGACAAAGATATACCCCTTGATCAATCGGTTGTGGAAAAACCCTAACATATGCTTATCTTTAATTTATAGTTCTTCTGATCATAATATATATTTTTTTAATATGATTTCTTCAAGGTATCAGTCCAGCAAAAGCAATGAACTCTGCCAGAAAACTCGGACCATCCATAAAAATAATTGGCAATGGGCGCCAGGAAGCAAATGCAGTTTGCAGTTGTGGGTAATTGACGGGCCCACAGGCACTTTGCTCCTGTCATCGCTGCATTATAATTATTGTATCTGCGCACCTCATTGTGCGCCCATGCGAGCTTGTATCTGCGAGCGCAAACAATGGAAATTACACTTGAGTTGCCACCGACGAGTGCTGTCTCACTTGAGTCCTGTCTGTCTCCGGGCGCGTGTTGCGTGCGCTTAAATGTTTCAATATTTGCCGTTTATTAGCTGCTTTGTGGGTGGGGCAGACAATGGCCAACACTGAGGGGTGTGGCCAGGTGTGGCAAGTGTTTAAACTGTGAAGGTGTCTGGTGTGAAGTACACGGCGATAAAGTGGGAAAATTCAAATATAATTGTCCTGCGGAGGGTTCTAAATAAAAATGCAAACAAAAAACTTGTCATTTAAATAAAATTGGAGAGTCACCAAAATATTTAATTTTATTTAAGTAAGTTTTAAGAACATTTCCTTTCCCACTCTGACTACCCAAAAAGAGACAACTATATTTCATTAAGTTACAAAATATTTCAAGTCTCTTTTGCGCTATTTGTTGGCCAAACTGTTGAACTCATATTTTGTAAATAAGAGTGGCAAAAAGCGGGCAACAAGCAAAAGTTTTGCTTTCTTACATCCACCGAGATAAGGATATTTATAGTTGCATTTAATGCTATTACGCCCACATTCTTTGCCAGGACGATCTGTCTCAAAGGAAATGTCTTCGCCTGGGCTTTGCTACTGCAGACTCGAGCTAAATTTCCAAATAAGAGGGCAAGGAAACATATATTGCTTTTGTTGTGGGGCATATGGCACAAAAGATACAATTTCCCTGAAAAATACGCATTGTTGCCATTGTAGACCACTTAAACTTGGCCATCTTGCTCCTGGGGATCAAGTATATTTTATTGCTATAAAAGCTATAGAGTAATTGTGGCAGTAGGTTAAAGTTAATATTAAGATTTTATAATAACTTTTTCTTTATCATTTGCTATACATACTCTACAAAATGTACCACTATTTACATGTTCATTTTGTTAGAGTTTAAAGACAGACTAAATGCTCATTCAGTTTTGTTTATTTACGAGCTTATTTTAAGCACACGGGAACCTAAAAAGTTAGCTTATGTGCATATTAAATAAAATTCAAAAATATTCCATCTATTTCTAGTTCAGACAAAGCTAAAACCCCAATCAAAAAGCCAATCCCACGACCGACCACCCCACATGGGGGGCGTCTGTAAACTTTTGTGAAAGTCAAAGCCACAGACAGCGGCAGCCTCGGTGGCTGCGAAAAATATTAATAAACCGCAAACGCTGTCTCAGACCCCCGTTCCGTGGGGCTCTGCTGTCGTTTTGCGAATGATATAAACCGCAGGATAAAAACTCAAATATGCAGGATCGACAATTTTCCGCAGCCATGTTGGGGGGCGCAAAAGAAAGAACTATGAAAACATCATAAATTTCCCACAGTCGGACAAGTTTTAGTGTGCTCGCCGCTGCTGACTCACCCTCGAACTCACATCGAACAAAGCAAACGGGGTTCTTGCAGCTAGGATAGCTGATTATCCAAATGATGCATTCGCCGGCTCAGCCAGTGAAAATTGCAAAAAGGCCGACCTCCTCTCACAATTAATGCCGGATTGCGGGGAATGTTGCAGCCGAAAGTGCAGCAAGTCGGGTAGCGTCGGAATTCCAACTGAAAATCCCACTCACAAAGGTCACCGAATTAGGGCCTTCATTTGGGTTAGTCGGCAATTTGGCTGATGGAGCGAGATTGGGACTCTGCGCACTTTCGGGCTTCCAAGTGAGAATGAGCTCCGACTCCGGTGATTCAAGTGGACCTCCTAATTGTCCTTTAATTGACCGAACTGGAAGATGCCCGTGCTTTGATAATGCCGGTTGTCGGGGTCACAAGGCTGGGTTCAGTTCACAAAGAGTGGTATCCGAAATAAAAACGTCCAATCGATATTCGATGTGAGTCTCAATAGGAAAACAATGAAGTATACTTTAAGCTTTTTCTACTATTTATTCTTATACGCGATATCTTGACTTCTTTTGCGATTCATAAATAACTTTCTAAAAAGCCACAATTTAGGATAAGACCAAACGAAAGATGAGGGCCAAAAAAATTCTAAAATAACACCATTTCCAAAATAATAAAATTAAATAAAAAATTCACAATTGCGCAATAAGTCAATCACATTTCAATATTCCACAAAAAAATGTATATAAATGAATACGAATATTTAAGTTATTATTAAATGTATTAAAAGCATACCCTAAGATTTAAATTTAAATTCATTTTAAAAAACCTATTCACTCTTTTTTTTTCACTTTAAATATTTCGACCTCCCTAATGTACATTCAATTATAGGATATAGGCGAGAATTCTGAAACTCCTTACCACTTAAAGGTATAATTTCAAGATATGATACAGTACAACAAGAAAATCCCTATCTTTTCGATGACTAATCCTACCATTCAGAAAAATAACCCCTTCTCTTTGTTAGTTCAAAAATTCTCTGTGTTGGAAAAACCCTGGCTGATTAGTTTTCTTTCATTGTTACCCGTGGCTCTTCAACCCTTCCAGGCCAGGTAAACATTGTACATGTTAAACAAGCAATTGCCCCCTTTCAGAGCTTCGGTCACGCCAGAACCGTACGCGTGGCGCACACTTAATTATCATTCCTAATGTAACGCAAACAGCAAATATTCCGCTAAAGAAAAATCATTGTGCCGGGGCTGCGAAAACATTATTCGAGCATGTGGCTCACACTCAGAACTCGTGCGCAGAAGAATCCTTTGCATTTCACAAAAATCCCGCAAAACTTGTCGAGAGCATTGTTAGACTCGCGTATTTTGCGCCACACAAACACAACTTTCTGCCATAAATACAAATATTTCCCTTATACAGTGCACAAGACTTTTGCCAGCCAGCGCCACTCCCTGGCGTATTTATTTGTTTTATTTTAATAATCTGTGCCACCAGCACCACCACCGCCACCGCCACTCCCGGAGGCTCCACTTGTAAGCGGAAGTGCAAGTGACTACCAACTTTTTGCTCTTTTGGTTGGGATAAAGTATTTGGCTGTTTGTATATATTAGCGTACATGTTTCCATGGAATGTTTGGACGCGCTGTTATTGTGCTTGGGGGGAACTCGGGTAATTATGTTTGTCCTTTGTAACTCATAATAAGGCACGGATTGCTCAGAGCAAACCGGGTATTTATATAGATGAGAAATACAGCTGTGTACATTGCCCTCCTTTAATTAAACAAACTACTTGGTATAGATTTTATAGATTTTTCCAAGTATTTCAAACTGCCTTTAATCCTGAGTTGGCCCCAGACTCTGTCAGAATATTCTCCGGGGACTCAAGTACTCTGGGCAATCTCATCATCACTCCAGACTGCCGACTGCCATTCAAGCCACTTATAGACCGACTTCCTATTGAGTCAGTCAGTCAACAACTCCATGGTCCTGGCTTAAAATCATTGAAGCTTACACTCATCAACAAAATGGAATCAAACGAAAAAGAATACAACACTGTACAAATATTGGGGCAGCGGCAATATTTACACTTTTCACGCTTTTCACGTCTCGGTGCTGACTTTCCATTTTCTTATTTTTGGCACCTTGGCACCCATTGCTCCTTATATATCTCTATCCATCCGGCGAACGTCTCTGTGCACTTTGCTCCTCTTCGACGCCTCGTTTGCCGTTCTGGGTTTGCCAAATAATATTCGTAAATAATTTTTGCACCTCGATTTGTGATTTGTGCGCAAAAATATTTTCCAAATGATTTGTTTGCCTAGGTATTTGCTTTTATCTGTGCTTTTGGCCAATAGACGGGCGGAAGGTCGGAAGGAGTGAGGGGAGCGGAGGGAGCGGAAGGAGCCGCAGGAGCTGGAGCACTCAGTGTAATTGTATTTGCCTTTCGGGCTTCCTTCGCGTCATTTTACGCCCACGCAGCGAAAGTCAAATACAAATAAATAAACCGTTAAAGAGAAAGAGGAAAGCCAAAGAAAATGGTGGGGCAAAGGGAGCGGAGAGCAGTGGCAGTGGCAGTGGCAGCGAGGAAAATGTGTGCCGGGAAACGCCGATGCACATTGATTAAATCAAATAAAATGAAGGCAAACAAGAAAATTGGATAAAGGCAATACAACCATTTTAGTTCATCAATGTGAACATGCTTTTGCATTCCGAGAAATTCCACGGAAAAAACCTGAAATGGCTGCGCTGAACTTTGGCTAGGCAATTGAATTTGTTTATATAAAAAAAGTATATACATATATTGAGTAAGAGCAGACATGGGCTTTACCATCATAAAAATATGATTTTGTTGGAAAAAATAGCAATGCAAACCATTGCACCGCCAATTACTTACTTAGGGTTACTGAAACTTTATACTAAATATAAAGTCTATAGTTTAAATAAAGTTATCTTTGCGTTATCTGTGGAAAATATCTGTAGCCATCTGAGTACTTTCTCGGAGAAACTCCAAATAGAAGTAGTGACATTTTCGGCAGCCAATATTAAACCATGTCCATGTCCATGCCATCTTTTGGCAGTTTGTGGCGGAAAACGTGTTGCCAAGTATCCCCAAAGAACTTTGTAATTTGACAAACAATTTTCATGGCGCCCAGGCAGGCGAGCGGCGGGAAAAGCGCGTGCATGTGTGAAGGACGGCAGGACGTGCGTGAGGCGGAAAAGTCTATAATTTAAATATGTGTTGTAACACTTTGCTTTAATGGGTGTAAGTCGGTTGGTGTGCGTCAGTGGCTGGTACAAATTGTCGGTCTGCGGCTGCCCAGTAAATGAGTCAGTAAAAAATTGTAACCCGACTGCGGCCGGGGGCGATAAAGAGCTTTAAAGTAATCGAGTCGCATAATAAGCGTTAAATATAATGCCCATATAAGCTTACAAAGTACTACAGGGAGAGCCCATTGCGAGAATAATAAAATAAAAGCCAGAATGGAGAAGTTCGAAACTGAAAAGTGTCTTCCGCTGATGCTGCCACTGCCGCTGATGGCCCTGATGATGTCATCAACGCCACGCGAGGGTGTTCCCGAATTATGCATCCTGGTGGATGAATCCCCATTCAAGGACTCTATGCTTCCGCACACACTCGCCCAAATCAATAACAATAACAGGGGCGTTGAGATGAGCCGCAGACGTCGCCAACTCTCCGGCCAGACGTCCCGCCAAAGTGGCGCCAATATTTTTAGCAGTCTCGTTTCCGGTTCAGGGTTGATTACCTCCCCCCTCTCCGGGAAACTGGGAAAATGCACCCCGCGTTGGAAAAGCCACCCTGTCTCTGTTTGTGTTGTTCCGTCTGACTTGTCATGCTTTTTTGATGGCCCTGGTCTGGGGCTTTCCTCCGATAGTTTTCACTGCGCGCTCCCTCAATTTTTGTGCAAAAGTCTTCCTTTTCTTCTCCGTTTTGTGTGAGTCATGTGCCATGAAATATTTAACTCTGATCATAAATAAGTGCACCTTAAATGTAAACAAGAATGTTCCTTTGATGTGATGCCTTTCTCATTTAGAATCGCCTTCAGGGCAATTCAAATTTTTAATTAAAAACTGGGAAAATATTCTGTGAACAAATTATTCCTTCTTAACCTTGCTTTAACTTTTTTTTGCGCCTTAGATTTTCGACCAAGCTTCGATTTGCCTTTCATCTTTTAATTAGCATCTGGTGTTAATTGAATAATAATTAATTAGGGACTGACAATTGCAGGTGCGATTTCGCAGCATCGATTGGGGGTGAAGAAACTGATTAAATGTGTAAACAAATTAAGATGCATCCTCGAGGCTGGTTTGGATTGTATTTGGAAAGAATCGAAGAGTAAGATTATTATAAGTAGTTTTTTGTCTAGAATTAAAGGTAATTAATCATTTCAATTTCTTATAAATACCAATATATGAACACTTTATCTTAAATAATATCGCAATAGATTCTGATTTCAAAAATTAATCTTTAATATATAAATTATTGAAACTTACAGAATTTATTTGCCTTTCCTTGTGTGCTTTAGAACTACCATTATTAAAATTTCCCCTTGCTTTTTCCACCACATTTTCGATGCCTGTCGCACACCCACATACCCACGCACACCTACATTCAACTGGTCGCACTAATTAAATAATAAATTTAAGTAGAGACATGTTCATGGCTGGTCGTTGTTGCTGTCTCCCAGATGTGTGGCTGTTCGCTCTCGTTTGGCCAGCACATTTGTTTTATGTCATCGTCATTTCATAAAAAGCTTTTGCCATGGCGACAAGGACGACCTGCACTTGCATCCTGCCACCGCATTCACGTTGCGTTTCAGCTGCCGCTGCCTCTGTTTCAGCTCCTGATTCTGATTCTGTTTCTGGTCTCTGGTAATTACTCAAGCAGACGTCGAGGATCGTAGGAGGACCGTCGCCTCCACTTGTCGGCGGGCAAGCATAATGAACATATGTGACTACTCGAGCCACGGCACAGTGGCATAAAAAGGTCCTCTCCACTCACACCACTCCAGCTGCACGGGGGCGGTGCGGGGCGTGGCCAGGGCATTAATTCTAATTAGTGGCATATGCCGGCAGATAGCGAATGGCAGGGCACACAGTCCCACGCAGTGCCACAGTCCATCTTTCCACCGAACAAACTGGCAAAAATTATGTTATTAAGCCTTTTGAATGCAACAAACTTTTGCGTGTCCCGATTATATTTGTATATAGGGCTTTGGTTATGCCACAAAATGCTGGCTTCGGAGGAAGGCCTTAACTGCAAATACTTGTGTTCACCAGAGAAAATCCTTCTGTGCAGAAAAGTGTTCGAGTATTCGGTATTTCGGATTTTAATCTGAAGAAAAATATAAATGTGAACCTAACCGAATGGATAGGCCATGGAAAATGAACACAAAGTTTCGAGCAGCTAGTAGGCTTCCCTTTAAACCTCCTGGACTCGCCTCTTGCCATTTCGAAATTGATTTTGTCCCCGAACAAACTGAGCAGAAATAAATATTTGAAAATGTCCACTCTTGATGACTTCTTCGCCAAGAAGGACAATAAAAAGTCTAAAAAAAAAAATCAAATTACTTGGCCACCGATGAGCTGTACAAAACGCTGGAGGAATCCACCAACCAGCCTGCCGAGGCTGGCAGCGATCCAAGCAAAGGACTCGACAACGACGGCAACTTGATGGAGGGTCCAACTGGATCGGCAGGACCTTTAGTCGCCAAGTCGCTGGAGTTCGGGCTTCAGTTCTCCGACGGAACAGCCGAGGATGAGGACGAGTGGTCGGATTACACCGAGGAAAATCGCTTCAACTACACTAGTGTGCCCCGTGTCACCTGGAAGACTGTGAGCGATACCCTTTTGGCCCCGTCGGCCGAGGTCAAACTTTTGGAGCCGGAGCAGCGAGAGTCCGCCGGAGATGGCCTAGATGTGGGCCAAGGCAAGCGTCTGGACGAGGGTATGGGCTCTGCCTCTTGTCCCTGGCAGAACATGGTCAACACACAGCCACAGCAGGAGCAGAAGTCCGAGCAACAACCGGAGAAGAAGAAACCATCGAAGAACCCACAGACCTCAGAGATGAAGCCCCAGGTCTACATTCCGCCTGCTCTGCGCCAGAGCCAGGGCGACCTCCGCCAGCGACCCCAGGTGGAGACGGGCCCCCGCAAGCTGCCGTCTGCTATGTCAATGGGGAAACCCCAAGCCCCAGATCTCAAGAGCCCGGAGTACTTCCCCAGTCTTAGCGGCTCCAAATCACTTAAGCACTCCAAGTAACCTCCAGGTTCCCAGCCGCAATTCGTTCAACATTTCTGCTGTTCAAATTTACGGAGATCAATGGTTGTTTAGCCGCCTTTAACGAGCAACGACGCAATAAAGAATATAGCAGTCAGTCCTGGTTTTCTCGTTAACAAATTTGCGCTCAACAGGCCCATTAGCATTACACGACTGTTTGGTTGCTCCCTGGTGAGTCGTTAGCTGTAAACGAGCCAAATATTTACAATCAAATCGGTTTTTAGCCCTAAATGCACCCACTGGACTACAGGCTAAACCAGAAACATACCACACTGAACTCTTAAATTTGGACGACGCAGTTCGATTTGTAATTGTAGGAATTTATATTAAAATAATTGGGTTTTTATGACGATTCTTTAATAGGCTGTATTTAGAGCGATTTTGAAAATTTATAGATGGTACATTTTAATTTCAAACAAGAAAGTAAGCTAACTTCGGCACGCCAAAGCTTGTACCCTTAACAAAAAAAAAAAGAAGTAATGTCAAGTTACCTTTACCTATCTGACCTGGCCCATTCTGACATACATATATACCAATGAGAGTAGTCAACAAACTATCTTCGAAGTTTCATTCGGAAAGCTTTAAAGCTAGGGGACAGCTTGCGTACAAACAGACGGACGGACATGGCTAGATCGCCTCGCCTGTTCATGCTGGCTGACCAAGAATACATTTAATTTTATATGGTTGAATATGACGGTCCCCGCGTTGCGAACCTGTGGCCTGCAAGGGTATTAGAAAATCTGAGCTCAAAAAAAAAAAAAAACGTTTGAAATCTGAAATATATATATTAGTTTTGATAGATCCTTTATTTTTAAAGTATACGTGGAATTTATTAACTTTTGGATCAAAATAGATTCCATTGAGCTCTGTCCCCAACAATTTCCAGGAAACACAAATTTATTGGCTCCACCTCGACCTCTTTCATCGCTGCAGCCAGCAGTACAAGTGGTGGAAAAATCCACCAGGCCAGCTAACAGTGTCCGCCGGATGGCCCGTAGCAGGAACAACAGCCGTAGGGCCCGCAGGGACCGCAGCAGTGGTTGATGGACTTGAACCACTGTCCGTTGTAGGGACCGCACAGCAAGCAGGGTCCGAGTCCGCCAGTCGGTCCGCAGCAGGTACCAGGCATCGAGCCCATTCCGGGGTTGCACATCTTGCTCTGCAAGCAGATTTTTACTTGCAACAAATATTTCACTGTACGTTATTCACACTTACATTATTTGCCTGTTTACGGAAGTGGGATTTAGGTCCCAAAAAATTTGGTTTTCGTTGAAGAAGATGTTTGTCGTTAGAGAACAGAGACGAGAATGAAAAATGTTTTTAGGCTTCATAGACTCCATGACATGAGCTTGCTGACTTTGATTCCAAAGCCTTCTCTGTTCGATTTTCAAGGCACTCTTGATGCGATAGTAATTTTTCCTTTTTTGATCCTCATAATCGTACAACCATTCATGAACAGTTTAAGTTAATGCTTTAAAAATGAAAAATTGAACAAAGATAATGCCATCAGTGTGTAAATTTTAATTTATTGTACTCTTAACTCCTGGGAATACTTAAGGGAGCTCCTAGCTATCTGCGAGTCCCATAGAATTCCGCTTCATTGCTCGGCTTCAAATGCTTTATTCCTACGCTTGGGGAATCCCCGTCGCTCCCACCGAAACTCCCTGATGTCATAATTTAGCCCAGGGCGCAACAAGTTGGAAAACTCCCGCCGCTGACTCTTCCTTTTCGCCTCCTTTTCATTGTTTTACCGAGAGAAAGTCGAGTTTTCTTAAGCATTTCATGAGGGGGCAATATACACAAACATATCCTTCGTCCGGGCCGGGATTCCGTCTTCTCGTTTACGGACACCAGAACCGGGATTCGCAGTCAAAGTGAAGTAAAGCCATTTGACAAGTTTTGTCACGTGCGTCACATGTTGGAATTTCCCCCTCGGTCCGCCGAATCCCTCTATTTCCCGCCCCTGCCTGCCTTTCCATCTTTCCGAGCGCCTTTTCCCGACTCTTGCCTTTCTGGCTTCTGAGCATTTCGAGCAATTTTCCAGGCATGCCCTGCCGCTCCTGCCGTTGTCGTCATTTAATTGTTTCAAAATTGTTGCTTGTGTGGCTCCCGTGTTGTTGTTGACCCGGTTCTCTATTTTTTCCAGCTTACTCAGCAACGTTTCTTGGCCGCCGAGCAGGCTTCAGCCGGAGGAGCCCTAGTTTGCACAAATGTGTTTGTGATTATTTAGTTATGGCATCTAATTGAGTTTTGTGTTTGCTTCGGTTTCTGCGGGGTTTGTGGAAAATGCTTATACAATAGCTAATTGAGTTGATTACAAACACATTTCCATGGCACCGCTTTAAAGAAGCCAAACCTCTGAGGCACTGCTTCTCAAATGTTTAATAAGAACTTTAATCAGCCAAAGATTAGGCTTTTAAATAATGTATGCATTCTAACGCATTCTATATCTTTATTTATTTCTACCAAAATATATGATTATACATATATGAATAATATAAGCCATTTGATACTATTTATGTGATCAATTTATTGATACATACTTCGAATGGCACAAAAGAATTTATACGACACTTTAAGAAACTGAAAAGAAATTATGTGTTTGAAATAAATTTGTTTTTAAAAATTCTATAAACTTACTCCGCTCATAGTCTCAATGGATATGTCTAAGAAAACGGTGGCCTTAAGGCAAACGGGCTTCTGGGCACGCAGACATAGGAACACTAGCATTTTTCGAAACCGAGAGTCCGCCTCCAACCAGTTCATGTCGTATGCGGCGAAGCTCACACTTCCACTCTGAAAATATCTGGTTAACTTTGCTGAAACCAGACAGAATTCAGACTTGGCATACCGCATCGATCAACATCTGGCTGAAGAAGCAGATTAGATAAATCTCCACAAGAGCGCTGGTTATGAACAACACTTGTGGGCCAATATGTTCCGAGCTAAAGCCAAGGGTTAGTTGGAAACCCACGTTGCACACGAG
>JAEIIL010026255.1:0-17465 GCA_018905715.1 Drosophila lini | reverse complement strand
CTTCTGATGCTAAAATCGAGAACATTACAACTATTAATGAAATACCAAGCACATTTCATTTTTTTTTATTGATTAAAATTATAAGCGAGAACATGATTATAAATTAAAGTTTAGAAAGTTTAGTTAAGATAATAATGAATTTAATGAAATTAACAAAGAAGAGATCATTTGTTACTCGGGAATTACATGATATTGATATAGTTGATTATAAATAAAATAAAGTTAAGAACTACTTGAGATTATAATGAATATAATGAGATTAACAAAAGAGAGATCATCCGTTCCGCGGGTATTGTTGTTGATTACGAATTAAATAAAGAAAACGTTTGATAACAAAAAAATAACAAGTTTAAATAATCCATTCTTTGGAAAACTGCTCTTAATGACTTAATAAACGCGATACATCGATGGTGGAAAAAAAAAATCGAGGTATCGCGCAGCCCAGCCACTATCGATAATATCGATAGTACTATCGATGGTTTTACAGCTCTACTGTTTAGTCTATTTTGATAATTTAATACATTTTACCCGAAAGTACGCGCCTCTCATATTATTTATCGTTACTCTATTCCTTGAGCGCATTTCTGGCACCCTCAGCCAGTGCAGTGCATTGTTATCCCGAAACGCGACCGGCGAGCGTGGGCCATCATATATTAATCAAGCAGTTGTTCCTTGCCACTGACATTTCTTGTCTTGCAATTGGACGCCAACTAAATAGGCAGCGGAACGACTTGCGCGCGCGTGTTCGGATCCCCGGATTCACCGACTGACCGAATTTAACGCAAGCCCTGGACATATGCAGCGTAAAATGGCTAATCCCGAACAGATTAACCAAATAATGATTATTGTGAGGGACATGATAATCTGCATTCAGGGTGAACAGCCGCCTGAAGTTCACGGTGAGTTTTGAAATAACTATTTTATTTTGTATTATTTATTTAAAGTTGAAAAATCAAGTATTTATAAATAATACTTATATGGACATTTTCAAAATCGCGCACGCAGAAAGGAAACCATTTTTTATAACAAAAGAAGAATTTTACAAACTTGAAATTTTTTGGTCGCGTTCAACCATATTAATGTAATATATTCATGATGATGCACAAATACAATAATAACAAATACATCTCTTTTATCATCCATCCATCTTACAGAAGACACTCTGGCCCGTGCAGCTTGCTACATAAGCAACCCTCAAAATAGTTCGTATCCTTCGATACCGCTGAACGAACGCGATTGTGTCCAGAAGATCCTACGTATTCTGCGGTCCAGCGATCCCACTGATAACGATGTAGCCGGTCATTTTACCATATATTACAATAAGCTGGCCCTGCTTAAGATCAATCCTGAGCTCCGTCACTCCCTAGTAGGATTCTTGCTCGCCCTGGCAGACAAATCGTTGCCCTCCGAGACAGATCCTATATCTGGCTCGGAGACAACCCTTTCGGGAGCGAGCGGAGATTACCTTAGTCGTCAAGTAACCAGCTTGCAGAGGAGCAGTTCGTCGTATCAGAATGGATTCAGCCAGAGTTCTTTGGGTTCAACCAAAGGAATGAGTAGTACCATAGCCGTGCCGGGCTACATCGACATATTACATGCGAAGAAGACACTGGACCCTTCTCAGAGCATGGCATTGAGTGCCCTTAACTCCTTTATCGGTATCCCGGGGAAGCATTTAAAGAAGGACTTCATCACCGGCTCCTTCAAGCTGGACCCGTTGAACACCAAGGCGCTGTCCAAAGCAGAGACGGGTATGCTCCTTCGACTGTCTGAGCTGGGCTACTATTACGATCGCGTGGAAAAGGTGGCGGATGTGACAACCGGATTTAATCCCATCGGAATCATGGGCCAAGCCCTCATATGCAAGCTCCGGGCAGAGCTTGGTGCCTTCCGTGGCGAGGTGTCGCTGCTAGCTGACGAGCTCAAAGGCAACTCTTCATCGGCCAAAGAAAAAAAGGGACTGTTATTGCTGCTCTCCTGGTATGTGAAGCCTCTGCATCGCATGCAGTGGCTGGCCAAAATCGCCGACAAGTGCCAGATGATGAAGGGCGGCGAGCTGGCCTCGACCTTGTACAATATGCTGGACAATGGTAATCCGATAGTGAACAATTTGGTGCGCGAACTTCTTGTTGCCATCTGTGTTCCGCTGGGTCGCATGATCTCCAAGTGGATGCTTGAGGGCGGCATAACCGATCTTCACGGCGAGTTCTTTGTTGAAGCTCTGAACGACGTTGGGCCAGATCGCCTCTGGCACGACAAGTTCCGTTTGCGCAAGTCCATGCTGCCCAAGTTTATGCCCCTGGATCTGGCCGATAAGATCCTAAAGACGGGAAAGAGCATTAACTTTCTAAGGGAGGTGTGTGAAATGAACGATCTGGGCTCAAACCACGACAAACTCAAAGATGCCATGGACAAGAATTGTGAGTGTGCTAGCAAATTATAATATAATTATAATATATAAATTATTGTATAACTTTATCTCCAACAGCTAACCAAATTTTTTCGTACGTGCAAGACACAGCTTGGCATGCCGCTGTGGAAATGTGCTACGCTCAGACCTCCAAGCATGTCCTGGACATCATGGTGGGTCCGCACAAGCTGCTAGATCATCTGTACGGAATGCGTCGCTACCTTCTGCTGGGCCAAGGTGACTTTGTCAGCATTCTCATCCAGCACATGAAGTAAGTCTTAGCTTTGCCATGGACAAAGGCAACCTTGAATATAACCGTTTCTTGCAGAGACGAACTGGAGCGCAAGGGCACTGATATCTTTGCTCACGATCTATCTGCCATGTTGGATGCCGCCCTGCGCTGCGAGAATGCCCAACACGAAGATCCTGAGATACTTAACCATTTGGATGTGGTTCTGCAGCCGCCATTCCCAGGTGAGTGCGGCTGGGACATCATCTCGCTGCAGTACACCGTCCATGGACCGTTGGCCACCATGCTGGAGCCAACGATGCCCACGTACAAGACGATCTTTAGACCGTTGTGGCGCCTCAAGCATATCGAGTTTCTGCTCTCGATAAAGATATGGAAGACGCAGATGTGCAATGCTAAGGTGAGTTTTGTTTGGTATTTACTTTTCCTGCCATTCTTTCTCTCTTATCACTGGCGCGGAGCTTGTCTCGAGTGCATCCGCAGGGTGCAGATAACCGCGGCTGGGGGTCAGGCTAGATTTTCGTTCATCTCAAGCTGGTTTTTAGCATCTCTTTGTGGTCATCAAATATAGCAAGTCAGGGTTACAAAAGCAAAATCTACATAGTTGGGTGTTGTTAATTTGTTTAAACAAATCCCTATATACAACAATTTACCAAAGGTATCACAATCTTCTAAGGTGAGGCCTCTTATTGATTTATAATTCCGAATTCAGAAAAGCAAAGGAGAATCAGCTTTACTTATCCGATGTATTATTTGCTTAAATAAAAGCTAAAACTTGCTAGGAAGTCGAAGAAGTCTTCTATAGTTTTTCAGTGAATCAATCCAAGATAAGATTAGCCTCAATCTAATCCATTAAGATTAACCCACTTGGCGATAGACCCAACCGTAGTATCAAAGTGCACAAAGAAGAATATATAGTTCGATAGTTCGCCTTATGTATTATTTTCTAGTTTTTCCTTGTAGACGATTTCTCCCGTACAAAAATAACATTAATTAATTAATTATGTGGTGAAACAAAAACACGAATACAGATTACACGAGAACGCACACACAACAAGCACAGAAAAAAAATATTATTCATATTGAACACACACACACTATGTATTTTGCTGAGGAATGTTGTGCGGGCTGCTCCTGTTGCTCCTCCTCCTCCTCGTTAGCTCCTTACAACTTGGCATCGGTCTTGAGGAGCGGCGCCAGCTTCTGGGTGAGCATAATGTTGCCAGCAATCTTCAGTTTGCCCTTCATGAAAGCAGCCTGGGGATTGAGCTTGCCCAGAGCAATGTCGACCATATCCTCATCGGCCACCGTCAAAGTGGTGTCCACCTTGACGCCCTGGGCGGGTCCCTCGTACGCCTTGGCGCTCTTGCAGTCCAGAGCTGTGAGTTAGAGAGGGGAATTCTTGTTAGTTGGAAAATTCCTGGGCACAAGTAAAATATAAATAAACACTACGATTAAGCGTTAGCGGTTTATTGCATTTACAGAGCGAGTTTTCGGGGTTTAGTGACTTTAATAGACTTTCCCCGATCGAAAGAACATCGCATAAAAGCAAATGTTAATGCCAACAGCTGTGATGGGGAAGTATCAAAGTACAACAAGAGCCAGGAAAAAAAACTCTGCACTTTGAACTGCTGCTAACCGCTTACAAGTGGTGTCTACACACTCACACACTCATACGCTAAGACCACGTACTGGAGGGGTGTGCCTGGGGGTGTTTTGGGGGCTAATATTATTACTTACTCCACTCCTTGGCCACCTTGCCGTCCTTGGTGATTTTGTACAGGAACACACCGTTGACCGCCTTGGCCTTGGCCTCGTTCTCCTTCAGGCCATCGATGATCTTTTGGAAAACGGCGTCCGACTGTAGAGACATGCTTGCTGTGTGTGTGATGTTTTCTGTATGTTTTTCCGGTTAAGAAAAAGGGAAAATTAAGCGGGGGCTTTTCGCGAGTGCGCCGTAGAAAATGCTTACGCTTGGAGCGGAAAACGTGAAGTAATGAGCAGGCAGCGGTGGAAGCGCCGATTTTATTGTCGCCTCTAGTGATGTTTTTTTTTTTTTTTTTTTTGAGCAAAAAAGCTAAACAGGTAAAAAAGCCTAATTCCAATGGAAAAAAGCTAAGATAAAGCCTATTTTTAGAAAATATGTTGGTTTATTTTTTAATATTAACCATAAAATATTAAATTAAAGCAGTTATGCTGCTTTTGCATCACGGCTCTCTGGCCAATTGCAGGGATCGCATATAAGTAAAATAAAAACTACAAAAATTGACAAATAATTTTTATTTTTAAATTTAAATACTACGAATAAAATAAAAGTTAAATTGAAAAAAAGCGGAAATGACATCACTGGTCGCCTCTTTTTTTCACCCTCTGCCGGCGCCAGGGCGAGATGGCAATACAGCCGGCCGGTGTTCTCCTGATCACTCTCTTGCACTCGTAGCGATTGCCTTTGCGGTAGTGAGTAGGTGGTGTGATGTTAGCTCTCTCTCGCACAAATGTTAGCCGGCAGATGCACAGTGGGGCTGAAACTGCAAAAGAGGAACAAGAAAAGATAGCATATTATTTGCGACTATCTTATTAATATTATTTATTAAATTAGGCAATGTTAAGTAAAAGAAGTCGCATTACTCATTATTTATTTATAAATTTTATATAAAGCTAAACAAAACGTTATTAACTTAAAAAGCAAAGATACATAAATATGCACACTGTTATTTTTTACTTTAATTGTTATTAAAGAATATAAATATTTTTCATAAATGGCAAGTTTTCAAAAGCTTTTCAACCACTGTAGCAGGTGTGTGGAGTTTAGACTTTAACATTAACATGCTGCGCTTAACATGGACCTTTAACAGCGGTTATCAGCTGTTGGCCATGGCTGTTACCACGCTCCTAGTCCAAATTTTAGTGCAAAGTGCGCACCCAGTTTGAAATGCCCATAAAACCGGCGATAAGACTTCAAGTGTCTCAGATTATTTTGCCATCTAAAATATGCCACCTCACAGACCCATTCAAGAAACATTTCCAAACCAAAGCTCCCCCATAGCTCCGCAGAATTCGCTTCTAGAAGCTATTATTATTATATATAAAAATATTTTGAACGAACAAATTATGATAATAATACAAAAGATATTTCTTTAAAAATGATAATATTGATTGACTAAAGATTTTAAGGTTTTACTTTTCTTCATATAAAACCGATTAAAATATCTTTTATCATTTTTTTTATTGGGGGTAAACTGTATTTTCGGTGAATTGGAAGTTTTAAAGGGTTATTAAGTTGTAGGGCTTTTTATTGATTTTCAAAATGCAACCTCTAACTCCTTACGAGCTCTCGAACTTCTCCGGATCGATTCCGGCCTTTTTCATTTCCACGGCAATGGAAAACAGATAGTCATAGCATTCTGACCTGTTTTAACGATAAAACAAATTAGGAAATTCGATTAAATATGGTTATCAGGTATTGGGTTAGGTTAGCTCCAACGTACATGGTCTTGGCCTTCTCCCAGGTCTCTCCCCAAACATAAACGCCATGGCGTCGGACCAAGATGGCACTGCAGCCCGGATATTCCATCATGGCCGCATACATGCTATCAGCCAGGTCACGCTCAAAGGGCGTGTTCTCGATAATGGGAACGACAAGTTGCTCGTCGTAGCGCAAATACCGCTTGTCCGCCTCATCGTAGACGCCCTTGATCATCTCCAAGTGTGTGCAGCGAAAGGTTTTGCCGGGCCAAAGGAGCGTTGCCATTACGGCGTGCTGAGAATGCGTATGGATGACGGCGCCGGCGTTGCGATGCTGGTATGCCAGCATAAACAGCGGTGTGCATTGGCTCTTCTTCAGGCCCTTGATCTCTGGCGGCAGTTGAATATCCCTGCCGGTTATATCCTGCACGAACAGATCCTCCGGCTGCATGCGCTCTTTCTGCACGCCCGATGGAGCTATGTAGATCTCATCGCTGCAAGGGAAAAACTTGAATTAATAGATTCAGCAGATAGGCTCCCCTCCGCCACCCACTTGAATTTTATGCTCATCCCGCCGCCTGTGCCGGTGACCCATCCCAAATGGTAGAACTGCCTACAGAGCGAGGGTATCAGGTGGCGCGGATGCTCCGCCGGCAGGTCTTTGAAAATCGAGAGGGACATCGCTGGCAACGCTGTTGTAAGTTCCGCCGTTGTGATCAGCCACTGATAAGCCAGAAGATAAAGGGAATCCGGTCCACGGGTTAAATTGCGGATGTAAACAAAGCCGCACTCGATAGTCATTGGTTCATCGGTTTGTGTGGCTATCGAGTGCCTTAGGGTTGCCATAGTATTCGTTGGAAGTAATCCATCCGTTACACAAATTTGTATTTATTTTTAACTCAAACTAATTAACGTATCAATTTTGTTACTCTTTGCAGAAGCTACGTTTGTTGAGCCCGGTGATTGGCAGGACGACACACCGCCTGCATCTGTTCACCTCCGAGATCATGCACTTTATTCACCAGATGCAGTACTACATTCTCTTTGAGGTGATCGAATGTAACTGGGTGGAGCTGAAGAAAAAAATGGTCGCAGCCACGGCACTGGACGAAATCCTGGAAGCTCACGAGCAATTCCTGGCCAACATAAAAGAGGGCTGCTTCAATGGACAGAATACGGACAAGGAACAGTATCTGGATTCGGTGTTTGAGAATATAATAGCCCTGGAGACGTGGCAATCTCGCTTCTTCCGCTACTGCTTCCAGGAGCTAAATGCTCGCGAGGAAGTAAAGAAAATGGTGGCGGAGTCAGAGAAGAAGGGGCGATTCGGCATCACCGCCGAACAGAAGTTGCAGCGCGACCAGGAGTTCAAACTGTTTGAGCAACGGGTACATTTGGCTAGACGCAACCTGGAGGATATTGCCGGCACTTACGAGAAGGCCGTGAGCGGCTTCCTGTTGACCCTCAACTCCCACGTGAACCCCAATCTTCAGCTCTTTGGCACGCGGCTGGACTTCAATGAGTACTATAAAAAGCGTGACACCAATCTTCTAAAGCCTCTAACGTTCGAACACATGCGACAGAGCATGTGCAGCATCCGCCCCATGATCCATCATCTTGGCAAGGAATAGCATCGCACAATCAGCTTAACCCAACCGTTTTCATCAATTACCGATGGAGTTCAATGAAGTTATATTTTTTAAATTCGAGTTCCAATGCCATCTCAAAGATATCTCAATATCTCCCATATGCATATAAAAATAATATATTTTTTCGAATAGACATAAGGGAGAGCCCAAGTATTAAAACGCACATTTATTTTTCACAAACAAAAGCGTCGCTAAAGCTTAGCTAGCAAAAACTGTTAATACTCATTTTCCCCAAGTGCGCTGGTCAATTGCCAAAAAAGAAAAAAGACAAAACCTAAATTAAGATATTGTTAAAAATTTTTTTAAAGAAAATGTTTTTTCAAACGATGCCTTTTGAAGTGTTGAGCGAACTAATGAAATAAACGCTTAATTGTTGATCTGCAATTAGTTTGTGTGTATTTTGAGGCTTGGGAAATGGTAAGAAATATAACGTTTTTTTTTTTTTTTTTTAATATTGAGCATTATTAAATATTTTGTTTAAATATTTTGTTATTTGTCCTCCAAACTTGTTGCTCCTGTTAAAAAATTCAAAATCGATTGGCATGCTTTTAGTTAGACTATCGGTTGAGGTGTAACTTACGTCTATCGATGTATCGCCTATGTTGTCCCGTATCTTGGCCAACGCCGTCACCTGGTCACACCACATCGATGTTTCTTTTTGGCAGCAACTTTTGCAAGTGCAGAAAAAAAGAAAAACAAAGTGTAAAAATATACGGAAGCAAGTGCTGCTGCTGCCGGTGCACATAAAACAGTTAAATTGGAAATCCGCGGTGCTGCATTGTTTGCCAACCTAGCAAATACAACAGAAACAACAACAATAACAACACAAAACGCCAGCGAAGATGGCACTGAAGAAAGTGAAGGGCAACTTTTTTGAGCGTATGTTTGATAAAAACCTAACAGATCTGGTGCGCGGCATCCGGAACAACAAGGATAATGAGGTAAGCGTGAGTGCCGATGGTCAGGTCCCTTCGTCCCTCCAATACTGCTTGCCCCCGGCGCCTACTGCCACGCCCCCGCAGCCCAGCTGTATGTCCAATTAGAACTCGCTAATTGGCTGACAAATTTCGTTTGCATTAAGGGAATTTTGTTAGAGTTTCGACTTACTACGCGTGAGTGTGTGTGTGTTTAGGTGCGAACGTGTGGGTGAAAGTGTATGCGCGCGCGTGTGTGTGTGTGCGTTGGCATCTGCCAACAATGCAAAAGGAAAAAAAAAGCAGAAGAGCGACCAAACAGGGACTCAACTCAGCTCAGCCAAACTCCCACTCTCACCAACTCACACTCGCTCACTTAATTAGCGGCTAATGCTTTTATGTCAATTTCGGGCAAGAAGTGCACGGCAGAGAGAAAGAGAGGGGGCGGAGATGGGCGCGAGAGTGTTTTCAAGTGTTGTTGTGCCCAGCCAACGCACGTTTTATCAAATATTTACTCATGTAAATTCCCTCGCTGATTGCCTTTTGGTCCTTATCAGCTGTGTGCGGGCCGCACACAGATGTTTGACTTGTGTTCTAGTTTGACGTCTCTCTCTCCCTATCCCACACTTGCTCCGTCTCCATTAAGCAAGCAGGATCTCAAGTAACGGTTCCTGGCTGGAAAAGGCCATCGAGTTTTCCTGGCCCCTCTGACCCTCCATTAATTCCAGCTCTCATTTTTGCTTGGCTGCACTGATTTACAACAGTGGCTAGAAAATTAATTAAACCTTTACTAAATAATAAAAAATAAAATTAGGATAAAATGAAATTAAAAATTAATCTGAATCTTCTATACTTTTTTAATTTTGATTAAAAAAATCCCTATTTTATTGAACCCAACTATATGCTGTGATATTTGTGTCCGAGAACGTTAATGTGCTTGTGTGGGGCGTATGATACTGATAGCCTCTGGACTATTCACAGATTTGTTGTTGTTGTTTTTATGGTTTTGCTGTCATTGCACATTTTACCACCCGCCCCTCCCTTAGCTTTGAAAGTATTTATAAATAGACTGATTTGATGAACATCGACTTTCTCCGCAGGCCAAATACATATCGACGTGCATTGAGGAGATCAAACAGGAGCTGCGACAGGACAATATCAATGTCAAGTGCAATGCAGTGGCCAAGCTGACCTACGTAAGTTCCAGCCTACACCCACAATCACCTCTACATTTCACCACAGATCACGGGATATATCCTTCATGGGATTTCCATACTAAACATGAATCTATATTCACAAAAATGTCCACTACAAGGTTTTTTGACAAGATTTGGTATTCTTGAAAATTATAATTAATACAACAAGAGTTGTGAACATGGCCCCGAATTAAGGAGGGCTCATATCGGCATCTCTGACTGGCGCCGCCTTTCAAAGTCGGCGAAGTGGCTTCCTGCACTTGATGCAAATTGCCTTAGGTAAGGGGTCGGGGTCAGGACCCTTGTAGGCAAGTGCGACAAAACAACAGCAGGAATGTGACAGTAACAAGCGGAGGACCAACTAACAAGGGAACGGCCACAGTTGTGGGTAATACAATAGGAAATTCAAAGCAATTACAAGCATACATTTTTACATAAATATAATTTTAATTTAAATATTTAGAAAGAAGAACAAGCTGCAAAAGTTTGATGTAATTTAATTTGTGTTTAGAAAAACTCCTGTGGATATATTATTACAGCCATGACTGTAACGAAATGCAAACAACGAGTCCTTGGGCATTTCCCCTGCACACACACACACACATCCTTATACTTTGCACAAAATCAGCAGAATGTGTTAATATTTATTGATTCCAACAGATACAAATGCTGGGCTACGACATCTCATGGGCCGGCTTCAACATCATCGAGGTGATGAGTTCGTCCCGATTTACCTGCAAGCGAATTGGTTACCTGGCGGCCAGTCAATGCTTTCATCCTGACAGCGAGGTGAGGGCTTGAATTTTCCCATAAAACGCTCTAGATATCAACAATTTCCTAAATAATTTTAATTTACATTTATTTTTGTTGGGTTTTTTCAGTTGCTTATGTTGACCACAAATATGATACGCAAGGATCTCAACTCTCAGAACCAATACGATGCAGGTGTAGCGCTAAGCGGCCTGAGCTGTTTTATATCACCCGATTTGTCCCGGGATTTGGCGAATGATATTATGACACTGGTATGGCACAAATAATATATTTTAAATGTTTATCAGCTCATTTGCTTTTTTACTTTGTTTTTGTTTAGATGAGCTCAACGAAACCGTATCTGCGCATGAAAGCCGTCCTGATGATGTATAAAGTATTTTTACGATATCCAGAAGCATTGAGGCCGGCATTTCCCAAGCTGAAAGAGAAACTGGAGGATCCAGATCCAGGTTTCAAAGACATGCCCTAACGAGTAATCAATTAATACATTTTATTCCTTTGGCCAACTTGCAGGAGTTCAATCCGCCGCCGTAAATGTTATATGTGAATTAGCGCGTAAGAATCCAAAAAACTACCTGCCCTTGGCGCCGATCTTCTTTAAACTGATGACCACGTCGACCAACAACTGGATGCTGATCAAGATCATCAAGCTGGTGAGTGAGTGCTGCTCCATTGCACTTCGCTTTACCTTTACCACAATGATTATTATTATTACGATTATGATTTAAACTCCTTAAGTTATCTCTTCTTTTTTTTTTTTTGTTAAGTATTTGATCTTTTCTGATTTAAAGTTTGTTCACGGACAAACCCCGATTTCTATTTTGCTGTATATATACTTTTATATACGACAATCCTTGAACTTTTTTGTTGTTGTCTAACAAAAAATGTTAATTAACACTACAACTACTCCTTCCCCCTCTCCTCCCTCTGCTCCCGCTCCAAACAAAACAATAAAAACCATTCCAAACAAAATAATAAAAAATATATGAAAAACAATCGAAATACTAATGAAAACCGAATGTGAAATGCCAAACACTGAATTTTAGTTCGCGAGCCTCACGACAATTGAGCCGGCGCTGGGACGCAAATTGACTCAGCCCCTAATTGAAATTATTTCCAGGTTTTTATCGGCGCGCTTTTCTTTAATTCATTTAATAATTAATCATCAGCCCAACAAAGGACAATTTAAAATCCAAGAAACTTCATCAAAACCAGCACGCGCTTTAATTTTAACTCTTAAGCATTTTACTATTTACAATTTATGTATTTTTGTTTAACCAAAATCTTTATTTAGATCCCTCTTTTTTTGATTGTTTAAATGCAAGCAATACCTTAGTAATATTTCCCTTTTCGGTTTTTATTTAACTTGTACGAGGTGAAGATCAAATCACTGTGTTGAAGCTCCTATCAATATTTATTCATATTCACCACACACCACCACACCGTACTCATCTGAGCGTCGTAATTGATATAAATTGTATTGAAATTAAACCAAAATTGACATTGCAATTTCAATAGATACACAATTTATTTTGTACACCCATGATGTTGATGATGATGCACATGATGTTCCTTCCACAAATCCTTACAAATGAATAAAATTAAATAAAAATATCCACTCGAATGGGTACATATCTATTATTATTTATTTTGATCAAAAATAATAATTATTATTGATTTTTATCATATTACGCCATTATGGTGCCTGATTAAGTTACTTGAAAAATATTCTGTGGATATTTTTGGTGAGCCTTTATTCATTATTCACTTAACTACAAAACAAAACTCGCCTCGATTCACCTTAACCTCGAACCCAACTTGACTATACTCACCACGTCGTATCCCCTTGGCTTTTTATTGTGTTTACAACATAGCTTATAATTCGCTTGATATAATGGATGCATAACTGAAGAAACCAATTCAATTATGACATTCTAATTTCGCTGAACAAATAAACAAATAACGAGAGCAAACGTTCAAGACTTCGAAGATACTCTGAATGCTTATACATATATAGACACCACATCGTCATGGAAGGAAAAGGACCAAACCAACCACACCGAGAGCCAAGAATACAGCCAGTCTTTTGAGAAATGAGAATCTTCTACCGATATTATTAATTTCTCTTATATTTACCTCTTACGTTTAAGTTGAAGTTCCGTTTTCGGTTCAGTCTTAGCTTTAGTTATAGCCTTAGTTTTAGTTTTAGTTTTAGTTGTGGATAAGGATGTGTTGATGATTTTCGATTGTATGTAAGTTATAATTTGTTGCTTGTTTCTTTTTCTCTTTGCATTTGCAGTTTGGCGCTTTAACTCCCTTAGAACCCCGGCTAGGAAAGAAATTAATAGAACCACTCACAAATCTAATTCATAGGCAAGTCTTGAATTCATTGCAAAATAAACAAACAAACAAACAGAAATTAACTGAACGAAATCCCGAAAGTGTGTGGAAAACGATTGCAAAGCGAAAATAGCAATTAATTAAAATTGAAATGAGACCGAATAATGGTCAATAGCTGTCGGCGATCGCTGCTCGATGATTGTGCGACTGAATAATATATTATATTATCTCATTTTGGTATCATTTCCACATATAAAACATTCCTTTAAGCTTTTTAAGTCATTTACATTTGCTATTATCTCGTAGAGCTGGGAAAATATTGATTTTAACGTCGATACTAACTGTTCTTTTAAATCGAGCATTGTAAACCATTTATGGTTTAAATCGTGGCAAAAACCAATGTGTTATCTGTATGAACTGATCTTCTTGTTTAAGAAGAAGTATTTTATTATCTCCTATTTTTCTGTTTTATGTATAGAAATTGTATTAATTTTATTGATATCTTTAGTTAGGAATAATCTAAATTATTTTTGTTCGATAACTCAATTTTTTTCTTTTGAACTATCGCGATAAATCGATTTTTCCCAGCTCGTATCTCGCGCGCTCTGTTTTCTATCTCGCTCTCAACTTACGACTGTCGCCATCCTGCTCTAGTTTGTGTTTGTTTTAGTTCTTTCTCGCTCTTTCTATCGTTTGCCTATCGATTGTTTGTCTATCGATTGTCTGCTTACCGAGCACACTCATCGAGAACAAAAGATAAAAAAGAAGTAACGGATAAAGGAGAAGCAAAAGCAGAAACGTTGCAGTTGTTTTTGTAGGTGTTTGTTGACTTTTCTTTTCCGTTGCCTTTTGCTGCGTTGCTTTGCCACAATATTGTGTTTTTTGCTGTTGTCTATCGCTATAATCGCTAACTGTTATCGCTGCCACTCAACTGCTATCGATATCGCTGTTGTTGTAATCACACTTATTGCTATTGTTGTTAGTGCAATGTTTGTCGCTTTACCGCAGCTTATTCTTAATACAAGTTCCTTTCTTTCTCAAACTAATACAATCCACAAAAAAAAATAAACAAACCACCAACAAAAACGAACCAAAACCAAAACCAAAACCGAACCCAACTCACCCAACAGCACCTCGGCGATGAGTCTCCTGTACGAATGCATCAACACGGTGATCGCGGTGCTCATCAGCATTAGCAGCGGTATGCCCAACCACAGTGCCTCCATCCAGCTCTGCGTCCAGAAGCTGCGCATCCTCATCGAGGACTCTGACCAGAACTGTGAGTAATACCACCTATAGGGGGATGTATCCAAATTGTTTATCTCTTGGCAGTGAAATACCTGGGCCTGTTGGCCATGTCCAAGATCCTAAAGACTCATCCAAAGAGTGTGCAGGCGCACAAGGATCTGATTTTGGCCTGCCTGGACGACAAGGACGAGTCGATTAGACTGCGCGCCTTGGATCTGCTGTACGGAATGGTGTCTAAAAAGAATCTAATGGAGATTGTCAAGCGTCTGCTGGGTCACATGGAGCGGGCGGAGGGCTCGGCCTATCGCGACGAGCTGCTCTACAAGGTGATCGAGATATGCGGCCAGAGTTCCTACCTGTATGTAACCAATTTCGAATGGTATCTAACCGTGCTGGTGGAGCTCATCCAGCTGGAGGCTGGCTCTCGGCACGGCCGGCTCATTGCCGAGCAGCTGCTGGATGTGGCCATTCGGGTGCCAGTTGTCCGGCAATTTGCTGTCAACGAGATGACCAATCTGCTGGACACGTTTGCCGTTTCGGCGCAGAGCAACTCCATGTACGAGGTCCTTTATGCCGCCGCCTGGATTGTCGGCGAGTTTGCCGGCGAACTGGAGGACGCGGAGAAGACACTCAATATCCTGCTCCGTCCCAGACAGCTGCCCGGCCACATCCAGGGCGTCTACGTGCAGAATGTGATCAAGCTGTTTGCCCGCCTGGCCACCACATGCCTAGAGCTTCAAGATCTGCCTGGATTGGTCAAAGTGAGTGCGCTCCAGATGCCCTTGTTTTTCAATTACTTTAACCATCTTTCTGACAGCTTTGCGAGCATGTTTTGGAGAAGCTGCAGCACTTTAATGGCTCCAGCGATATCGAGGTCCAGGAGAGAGCCAACTCCGCCTGCATGCTTATTGAAATGCTGCGCACCCAACTCTCCGCGACGGACGAGGCGATGGCCTTGATGGATACGACGACGGAGGGCGGCGGCGGTGGCGGTATTCCGCCACTGGCCATTGAGATTGTCCAGGAGATAACGCTTCTATTTGCCGGCGAACTGATTCCGGTGGCGCCCAAGGCGCAACGGAAGGTGCCCCTCCCAGATGGACTGGATTTGGATGAATGGATTAATCCACCTCCCCCGGAAGATGCGGCGAGCAGTTCGTCCTCGGACCATGACAAGGACGAGCTTTTTGTTAGCGCCGGAACGGGAGTGGATGGCAGCAGCAGCGGCGGCGGCAGCGGCGGTGGAAAGCGTCGTCAGAGCTTGGAGCTGACACCGGAGCAGCTGGAGCGGCAGCGTATGGCCCGCCTCCTGGAACAGTCCAGCAATCCACATTATCTGAAATCAACGCCAACGGCAAGCGGATCGGCGGCCAATGCGGATCAGTACGACAACATAGATGACATTCCCATAACGGAGCTGCCGCTGGACATGGAGGGTGTGGCCGCTCTTCGCGTGGGCAGTAAGCTTCCCAAGTCACATTAGTAGATCCACCAATTTACATTATCTTTCTCTAGTTACGAAGCGTTCGGACAAATATCTGCAAGAGCAGCAGCAGGCTTCTTCCCAGGGCGGCGGCAAGGACGGCAAGAAGAAGCATAAAAAGGGCAAGAAGAGCAAAAAGTCCAAAAATAAAGTCGCCTACAATAGCAGCTCCGAATCGGAAGGAGGTATGTGGAGGTTCTCGGATCAAGGATCGATCTCTCTTCCTAACTATTTTGATGCCTTTGCAGAGCCAAAACCCTTGCACATTGTCAACACTACACTGGACATGCCTGAGGGCGTTTCGATGTCGGACAGCGAGGACAAAGACGGCAAATACGATCCCAATGATCCCCATCGAGCTCTGGACATTGAGCTGGACATGTAAGTGGCCTCTCCAGCGATATATGTACATACATAGTTCCAGGAAATGTAATAAACTCTGTTCCACGACAGCACGGACTTTGAGGCGCCGGCGGTCAGGTCCACCACGTCATCGAAGAAGTCGTCGGGCAAGGAGAATCTCAAGGTGCCAGCGGAAACCACAAGCAGCAGCAGCACCTCCAAAAAGGACAGAAAAAAGGACAAGGACAAGGACAGGGAGACTAAGCGGGAACGCAAGGCAGCCGCTGCCCAGCCGGTGATCGATCTCATCGATGCCAACACGCCCACACCCAGTCCCCGCCACACGTCCACCGCCAGCAACAATGCTTCAAATAGTGTCCTTTCCGATGCTGCCAAGTCTCACAAGCAAAAGAAGAAAAACAAGGAGAAGACGCAAGCGCAAGCGCAAGCGCAAGCGCCAGGCATCATCGACATCGTCCAGGAGGAAGAGCTCAATGAGGCGGAGCCGGCGTCCAAGTCGCACAAGAAGAAGCATAAAAAGGAGAAATCCCAGCGCAAGGAGAAGAAAAAGCCATCTTCCGCTTCGGCAGCCGACTACGAACAGCCACTGGGCATCTCCACGCCCAGCAAAGAGATTTTTTAATAGCTAAGCTCCCTCCAAGTTCCATTAAAATTATTATTATTTTCGTTCAAATAATTAATTGTAACGATTTATGTGTCGAAATTCATTTAAACATTATCCCGTGGACTTGTCATTATTCTCAATAAGTTGGAAAACAATAAGAACCACAAAAAAAAGAAAAAACTAAACTAAACAAATTATCGCTGCGATATAAAAACAAAACCAACAAACACTGAACAAATTGCAAAACTAAAAATCCATAAAGACCGTACATACTTATACATATATACATATATAAATTATTATAAATATATTTATAAAATTGTAAATTGAGAATTATAAACGACACATAACAAATGCCGCCAGTCTGCCAATTGCGGCTTTAAAAGAAGAAAAACCAACAACAAATAGAAGAAAATAAAGGGAAAACATTGGTGGAAACACAATCCGATGTACTATCTATTTTTGATGAATTTGTAGCCTGTAGAGCATGCGATTCTCACAAACAATTATATACCTATATATATATTATAGAATTTTTTAATGAACAAACTGCATTGGATTGTAAAAACACAAAATGATATATGAATCAAACTCCAAGTACTGCTATATATATATTATTAACTGAGAGACAGCGACGGAACAGAGAAGCTACATAAGTGAAATTATACATACATAATGCAGTGTACATGCTATGTATTATATATAAAAACACCCACACACCCACACATACAAAATATATAAACGTTAAATAAATGAAAAGCAAAATACACAG
>JAEIIL010026251.1:0-19056 GCA_018905715.1 Drosophila lini | reverse complement strand
CAAAGTCGTCATTTTTTGGTTTGTTTACATTTATTTGTTAGAGATGTGTTCTTTGTTAGTGAGGAGTTTTGTTGAGACGTCCGATTAATCGGTATTTTGTTGTGCGGACTGCGGGCATAGGTTCCTACCCCCCCTGGGCATCCACTGAGCTAGTCCGGCATTGCCCAGGGAATATGCAGTTCCGTAACAAGATGTTTTGTTAAACATTAACAAGAACATCAGATAACATCGCTAAAAAAAATAAAGATGTATCGATGTTTTCAGCATCACTAATATCGATAGGCAACAGGTGAGCGCAATCGATAGGCGGTCGACGATAGCCAGCTGAAAAATTAATTTAAACCGATAGGTTTTCAACGTTCCTTCGCGAGCCCCGTGAAATTTTGCAAAGTGACTGAAAAAACGTGGATCCGCCTCACATAATGTCGAAAGCAGGCGAGGGGCAGGCCGCCGCGGCCGAGGGAGCGGTAAGCAACGACCTTCCACAAAGGCTGGCCCACTTTCCAGAGCTCTGAACAAAGACGAACCCCTTCGACCTTCTGTTCTCTCTCTCTCTTCCCAGGTGGTTGCTGGCAACGGGAACGCTGAGCTGGCCCAAGATGCGGGCGGCGAGCAGCAGCAACAACAACAACAACAGCCCACCCGCATGGAGTCCTTCTTTGCAATGACCAAGTCGCTTATCCTGCGCGCCCTCATCATCTACTTTGTGAGCTCGTTCTTCCGGCGGCCTCAGCCGACCGCCGGTCCGCAGGACAAGAGCGTGGCCAATGCAGGACCAAAGATCACGGCCTGGAACTTCTTTGAGAACGGCACGGACTTTGACCTGCACGTGTGGCTGTCGGAGGAGCCGGATGTGGTCAACTTCCAGCAGAAGGCGAACCTACTGTGGCTGCAGGAAGATCTCACCTACGGCGACTGGACTTCGGGGGCCACCGGTGACGGCATCTACACGCACAGCCTTAAGCTGCGAGCCAGCCAGCATGTGATGAACAACGGCAGTGTCTATCTGCACGCCTTTGTAACGCGATCGGGCGAGAGTCCGGATCCCCAGGCGCCCAATTACGCGAAGAACGGGCACATGGGCCACCAGCAGCACCAGCTCAACAAGTTCAAGAAGCTGCGCGTTAACCGCAACTACAATCTGCTGGCCAGCGAGAAGGAGAAGCTGGAGCACGAGCTGAAGCATGCGAATCTCAAGGACACCATCGTCTCACACTGGCATCCCAATCTCACGGTCAACCTGGTGGTGGACCAGACCAACTGGGCCCAGGGCTCAGTGCCGCCGCCGCTCGATGAGTACGTGAAGTTTGTGGACGGCGGCAAGACATATCTGCCGATAGTGTTCGTCAATGACTATTGGAATCTGCAGCGAGAGTACTTCCCGGTGAACGAGACCACGCCGGAGCTGGAGCTGCACCTGACCTTCCAGCCGCTGGGCATGTTCAAGTGGCAGCTGTACGCCGCCAAGCAGATGAAGAACAAGTGGGCCGGCAATATGCTGGGCGATCTGATGGCCGCCAGCCAGCCGGAGGAGAGTGACGAGGACCAGGACTCGCTAAAGGAGACGCTGCTGGACACAAACATCTACCTGCTGGGCATCACAGTGGCCGTGTCCATTCTGCACTCGGTGTTCGAGCTGCTTGCCTTCAAGAATGACATTCAGTTTTGGAACAATCGCAAGTCCCTCGAGGGTCTGTCGGTGCGTTCGGTGTTTTTCGGGGTCTTCCAGTCGCTGATCATCCTGCTGTATGTCCTGGACAACGAGACGAACTTCATGATCCGCATCTCGTGCGTCGTGGGCCTGGGCATCGAAGTGTGGAAGATCCACAAGGTGGTGGACATCAACTACGATCGGGATCAGAAGCTGCTCGGGATCCTGCCGCGCATCACACTCAGCGACAAGGGCTCGTACTCGGAGAGCTCCACCAAGGAGTACGACAAGCTGGCCTTCAAGTATCTGGGCTGGGCCTGCTTCCCGCTGCTGGTGGCCTACTTTGTCTACTCGCTGATCTACAACGAGCACAAGGGCTGGTACTCGTTTGTGCTGAACATGCTCTACGGCTACCTGCTGACTTTTGGCTTCATCCTGATGACGCCGCAGCTGTTTATCAACTACAAGCTCAAGTCGGTGGCCCATATGCCGTGGCGCATGATGACCTACAAGTTCCTCAACACCTTCATCGACGACATCTTTGCGTTTGTCATCAAAATGCCGACCATGTATCGCCTTGGCTGCTTCCGCGACGACATCATCTTCTTTGTGTTCCTCTACCAGCGCTGGCAGTATCGCGTGGATCTCAAGCGTGTCAACGAGTTTGGCTTCTCCGGGGAAATGGAGCAGGATGCCAAGAAGGTGGCTGGAGCGACACCTAATGGAGCCATCGAAGCACCAGGCGCAGCCACAGAACCGGCAGCAGCAGCAGCAACGCCAGTGACCAAAAAGACAGCCGCACAAAAGAAGCGGGACTAAAAGGGGGGGAGGATCCGCGGTTGGGGGGGTTGTTTTTGGGAACATTAGCATTAGCAATCACCCATATATACTCCCCCGATATTGTATGTAATCACTCCAGTATACATAGTCAAGGTAACTAAGACCCAACTCAACTCGACCCAACCCCAGCTAGCATCATTCTTAGGGCTAATTGTATGTACTTTAACGTATGTATGTTTGTTTTGTGTTTTTTCGCTCCTTTCCGCAGCGTTGGAAGATCAAATAAATTAAGTGTGAGACAAAAACCAGTATCTAATCGGGGCTAAACGTGGATAGCACCGAGATAAGCCCGCTTATCATCAGGTGGCCTCAGGTCTGTGGCTTCAGATGTGATTTAATCGCAGAAAATGAGGCCACCTAAGGTTTCAATTGAATGGAATTTATTTTTTTATAATTTATTTTATTTACAGTTTTTTTTTTTTTAATTGAAGAAACCCCTTGGGTTTTATAGGGTTCTATCAAGATTTTGTGATTTTGTTATTTTACACATGAGGAAAATTATTTTACATATTTATACAAACGATTTGCAGCACTGTTTGTGGGAGTTTACAGCACTAGACTTGGACAAGAGCGCGCATGTTAAATTCAAAAAATTATAAAAGGTAGAACTGGAAGAAATGATTTTTCCCTAATGCATTTTCAAGGAAACGAAATTTAATATATTTTTAATTTAATTAATTTGTCTTGAAGTCTCTTCTTTAAGAAGTCTTTTTAAGTAATGAATACTTAAAGACAGTTTTTTACCTAGATTAAATATATAAAAAGGTTAAAGGAATTACATATCCCCCTTTTTTTACACCACCTCACCTCGCTCTATCATCGGAAATAGCAGAATCACACCTACGACATGCCAAGAAACTAGCCACTGGACTTGGCTAAGACATCGCCCGCGCCTCGGGCGCTGGGAAGAAGTCGGAAATGGAACGAAGGCAACGATAAACACACATGGACCGACCGCCGAACAGAGCAACAGTGGTAGCCTCAGCTATTTTTATTGGCTTGCCTTTGGTCTTGGCTGTTGGGAAGAAGCCAGGACTTGGCCCGGGCTTTGCGTGTTTTTGTAATATTTCTCAAAAGATAAGAATGCGACCGGACCAGGGCGGCTGCTGCTGCTGCTGCTGCTGCTGTTGCATTTGTGGCATTTAAGAGGCAACCAAGACGACGACGACGACGACATTCATAAAGAAATAAAATCGGAAAAGAGTCTTGTTGTGCTCTTTTTAACTTAAACCAGAGATTTCCAACTGGCAACCCCTTAATGTTCCCAGAGATAACTAGAGAACCTAGGCTTAGGTTAACCCCCAAAATATTCACACAGATAAAGATCAATTCGGTGGATATTTCGAGTGCTGTCAGAGGCATTCCTGGAATTCAGCCAGTCCCAGATTCGAATTTCCAGCCTAATAAGAATAAAGATGGCCAGAGCCAGCCAGCGACAGCCGACATCCGACAAGAGCCCAGACAGCAGCCCATTCTCGATGGAGACACTGAGAAAAATGAAGCAAAAATTAGGATTTAAATGAGTCAAGCTTGGCTGTAATCAGTCTTTCTTAAGGGTAAATACAACATTTATTTTTAAAATTTTAAAATATTTCTTAAAGTTCATAAAAGCTTATTTTCTAAGTGTAATTTCTCACGTATAGGGCGCCCAGTGTCCAAGACAACACACGCATAGCAGGAAAGGAGGAGATGAAGACCGAGACGGAGACTGAGACTGAGACCGAGAGCTAGGTTCACATTCACACCAGCAAGATCGCCGCCACCATCGCACCAGCATCGTCTCTGGGGCAGCGAAGGGAAGTAAAACGCAGGTCCCAAACACCAAACACCGAAATTCCAGAAAGCAAAACAAAAAAAAATGAAGAACAGCAACAAAAGCAAGAGCAACAACAACAAGAACAACAACAATAAGAACGGCAAAGTAAACGACAACTAACCATAAGAAAAATGACCAGCGATAATTTTAATTTGAAACCAGTTTCTATGCTAAACAAAATTCTACGGCCCAAGATCGGAGGCGAACCAGGGAAGTAACCAAATAAAAAGGTGCCCACAAACACAGAGAGCCAAGTCTCCTCTCTCTCTCTGGAAGAGAGAGCGCAAGAGCTGTGGAAGAATTTCCTATATGCAATTCCAAGCCCCCAACCTGCGGTGCTGTTCCTTCCTCTCCTGCCGTCCAGCCTTCTCTGCGCTGGAGGACTGCAGTGGGACCGAGTGAGCACGACTGAGCACAACAACGCAAACAGCACTGGAAACAATGTTCCAGTGGGTTTGAACGGGATTTGAATGATTACAAGTAGATGCAGGTAAATATTAGCTATAGATATGTAAGCCTAGAAAAGGTTTTTTTTGTATTTAATTTGTGTTTTATGTGGAACCTTCCTAAAAGTTTTTAAAAATTGTACTTAGATCTATATTATTCTATATTTATGCTTTTAAAGATTGTATTTATTACTGGAATATCCTGAATTAAATTTTGACTTAGTTATGATATTTCTAAACTTTAATTTGTAAAAAAAAAAATCATAATGAAAGTGGAAAATATGCATTTAAAAAATTCAAATATTTCCGGTCTTCTTGAAGGCTATTTTGATTTTATTTAGTGAATCAGTAATTTCCGACCCTATAAACCATATATATTCTTGATCAGCATTAACAGGCGCAACTTTCTGGCCATGTCCGGAGAAAACAAATTTTTTGGCCATTTTTTCAAAATGTGACTAAAAATTTGATTTTTTGAAAAATAAAATTTAGTATGCAGATTTGTTAACCCAGAAAAAACTAGCTTAGAAAAACTTTCCGAATTGAATTTGGTGATTTTTTGACTGAGTTATGAAATTTTATTGGTTCAAAAAGTTATTCCAAAATTGATAGAAAAATATCGATTTGAAGAAAGCGAATATTTCAAGTCTTCTTGAGGACATAATATGCTTTAAAAGCTAGTGATCGCCAAAAATTATACATATATATTTTAAAATACCAAGTTTTTCCTTCTTATTATTTAATATTTAATAATATTTTTCCTTCTTTCAACTGTTTCTCTCTGCGTACTTGTCGCAGCAAGAAGTAACCCCATCCCCAGAGCGGGCCAGTAATTTTTATTGTCGCTGTGTATGGGTCGCCGGTGGCTATTGAATCTCGTCGGACTGGACTGGACTGGACCAAGACTGAGAAAAAGACCAAGAGACCAACCCGAGATGAAGACTCGGCGGGCAGCATTATGGCCTAAGTCGGAGGGGCGGCTTTCCAGACGCCTCTCTCTCTCTCTCTCTCGGGGAGAGCGAACAAGAAAATGAAAAACGAAACTGCAACAAGTGAAAAATGTGTGGCAGATAGAGAGGAGGAGGCAGGCAGTCAGTCTTACCTGAGAGCCGCTCTCTCGCTCTCTTGAAGCCACAAACCCGTTGGACGGCTTTTCCCCGGGCCTGGCTTTGGAGCCACCGAATCCGAATCTCTGCTGGGGCCCAGGCTCGTTGCTCAGTTCCGTTGCGACCACTGAGCCGAGTTCAGCGATTTCGATTCCGACTCCGAGACTCGGTTGGCTCTGAAAGGCGCGCGTGCGTGAAGCCTTTTGACAAGCAAAAAAGTGAAGGTAGTGCACCCAGATTCGTGCCTCCTGCTGCAGTGCATCCGCCCTTTGATAGCCACTATATCCGCGTGGGAGTCCAGCTGGCTAAGCCCAGAATTCAGTGTCCCCAAACCTCGCGCTGCCCCAAAAGTGCAGTCTCTGTGGCTCAGTGTGTGTGTGTGTGTGTGATCGTTCGGTGTGTGTGTGTTGCCGTTGCAAATTTTTATAAGTGAAAAATTCCAACAACGTTGCTCCAAGCAGCAGCAACAGCAGCAGCAGCAGCCGCAGCAACAAGCCATATACAAGAGCGAAAAATGAGGCAAAACACGTTTTGCTGAAAGAAAAAAAAAAAAAAAGAAATAAAATAAAAGAAAAAATATGCTGCGTGTGTGTGTCCGTGAGTGCTCCTGGTAGTGATTGTGTGTGTGTGTGTGCACCAACACCAACGCCACAATGCATGTAAAAATGTGAGGAAAAATGGTAGGTACTCATAAACATCCATGGCACTACACACTCCTCCTGTGCCTGGTGCGATTTCCATTTCCATTTCGGAACCCAGTTCCCCTCGAGAATCCCTACACAGACAAGTCCAGAGATTTGCATAAAATCAATAAGCTCGAGCGGAACGCAAATCACTTTTTCCCAGCCCACGCGCTGGAGTCCAAGTCAAAGCTTTGGAGAATGGTATTTCGATGTATACGAACGTACATCCACATACATCATCTACACAAACAAGATTAATTGTTGGATTATTATAATACAATATTATTATGGACGTAGGCAGCTTCGAGTGGAGCTGCCACGTAATGCCTGAGACATTGTCGTTTTTCGGTTTGTTTTCGTTACTTTTCTCCCAGCCAAGAAAGAAAGAAGGAAAATATTCCTGGACTCGGAGAGCGAAATGTAAATGAATATGGAAATATGAAAAACACGTTTTCTCTTCCCTCTGCAACTGCAGCTTGTAGTGAGATGTAAAGTGAAAAGCTCAAATAAAATAAAAATTCATAATAATAAGGCAACGCCGAATCGAGATCGGACTCGCCCCGCTTGGGGCATCATCACGATGCTGCTGCTCGATCTAGTTCTTGGTTCTCTTCATTTCGGCGGTTCTAGGCTCTCAAACCCTTTGTTGTGTGGCTTTTGGTTTTAGTTTTGCATTGCAAATGTCGCGCCTAGCCCAGCCCGGCATGGCTATATTTATGAGCTCTTAAAAATAGCCGCAGTATCGATATTAATGGCCTGGAAACCAGATAGCCCATAAGCTGGGCTGCGTATGGGAAAGTGTAAAGGAGACGGATAAAGCCATATATGCATACATCAATCAAACAAATGGGCTTTGCTTTTCTTTCATTTATTTCTTTTGGAAATATATTTAAATTTCTCTGCTGTGAATATTGAACTCTAAATGAGTTTCGGTGCGGGTTCAAGGCGGAACAGCAGCCAACACACAGGAGAGGCTAATGAAAGTAATACTTTCAGAGGGGAGGTGAGAATGTAGTTTCCGCTATATTTTCTTTTACAACTTTAAAGCGTAGACTTTTTTTTTAGGGTGTGATTGGAATATTTGATAGTTTTAACTTTGAAAGGTTTAGTTTATCTATTTTATTAAAGGAACTTCATTTCAATATTAATCTAACCTTTGAAAAGGTTAATATATTTATTTTACTAATGGAACTTTCCCTTAATAATAATCTAAATTTGGTAGATTAAATATTTCCCCATAGAAATAGGTTTTTCTTAACTGGAGAACACCTTAAAAATGTGCACATATTAAATAGAAATCGATAGGACTTTCTTTAAAATTATTAACAACAAAAAGGTTTAATATTTCTTCTTTTAAAATATTTAAAAATTAATAAAATACAACTTTGTCTGAATAATAATCAAAATCTGGCAAATATTTCCGCTCACTTACTGGACAACATCTTTAAAAGGTTCTCATACAAACTGAAATCAATAGAATTTTCCATTAAATTATTAACAACAAGAATAATATTTTCTCTTTTAATATTTGATAAGTGCAAATATTGATTAGGAATCAATAACCCTTTTCTTTAAATTATTAACAACAAAAAGGTTAAATATTTCCTTTCCTAAAATATTTAATAATTTATTGAAAAACACCTCTTTAAAATGCAAACCTCCCCTTTTAATCAATAGAATTTACCCATAAAATAATCATAATCCCACAGGCTTTTGTATAAACCCATTAAATATCCTTTTATTTATTGAAATCCACTCTTGACACTTCCATTTGAAAATTATAAATTCGAGGAAACCATTTCGAAAGAGGACTACTAATGCCAAAGGCATGCGATAGAAACTGGAGACGGGCATAGACCTTCCTCTATGTGTGTGTGTGTGTGTGTGAAAAGAAGACAAAACACACACCGAGACACATCACAAAAATATCTTTGATAGAGACAAAAAAATAACAAAAAAAAAGAGAAGATTGCCAGGAACAGAGAGCAGAGCTAACAATACCATTAGAGCAGGTAGATTTCGAAGATTAATGAACGGGTTCGAGGGGCTTGAAAAGCTTCGGTTCAGTTGAGACAACAAAAACGAAATTTACGACGCATTTTTAGGAGACTGAGAGATACGATTCGATTCGTTTCGAACTAAACCGATCCGTCGTTGGTCCACAGCCCACATTCTGACAGATTCTGCGGGTCGTCTCTCCTAGGTAAAGGGGTAAGGGGTATATCAGTCGAGGTAAATCAGCTTGGTTTTAAATTAATTTATAAGAAATACAACCATCCAGAGCTGACTGATCGCTGGCTGTGTGATTAAATAGTGAGTGTTATTTTATTCAATAAATGTAAAAACCATCTAGGGTGCTCTCCAGTCCATCATCTATATGTCTCTAGGGTTGGATGCTGTAAGCCAGAGTGTTAAAACGAATACAAAATACGAATCAGTTAGCTGGTTTTTAGAGCTCTCTGGCAGTTCAGTTCTTGGAGTCTCTAGTCTCCGGCTAACAAGAGATTGCCCACAAAGCATTAATTTGGTCCGAAAAGCTGACACGCATGCTATTAATGGAAATTTTCCCTTCTTTTCGGTGCCTGCTGCTGGCTCCTCGGAATTTCGTTTGATTAATAGACGCCGCCTAAATCTTGATTAGATTTTCCTAAAAGCCCTGGGAGGAGGCTGGCTTTCAATCAACTCTAGTCCGGGGACCCGCAGTTTATTCTGGCACTGGAGCGATGCGTGGGCTGGGCTGGCAAGGGTGGGGTCAATGGTTGATGGTGAGGTTGAGAGTGTGGAGTAGGTTGTTTATTTCCTAGTTTATTTATTTGGTTACCAAAAGTGCAGTTTGGGCTTACTTTTAGCCAAGTTTGTTGCCTAAGTCTTTTGTTTTCTCAAAAAGCAAGTTTGTTGCCTAAGTCTTTTGTTTTTTTAGAGACAAATTTTTCATATTTCTGTGTATTTTGGTTTTTAATCTGTAAAATATAGCAAGCACTTATTATTTCAATTATTATTTAAAGCTTTAAATGATTAATCCATTTTTTTAATTATGTTATAAATTGAATTACATTTTCTTAAAATTCCAAAAAAATTTAGATTAAAATCTATTCACTTAAAAACGATTTATTTCCAACTTTACTCTTCATTTATGAATAAGAGTACTTAAAATAATTCAGTTACTTATCAGCTTTACGCTCTAGCGCCTCATATACCACTCAGAGCTGAGACTTGAGGTCGGTTCGAGTCCAATTTTATGCTCAACGAAGTATAAAATAGCTGTTTTATATGCTGGCGTGAAGCGTGGGGCATGCAAGCTGCTAATTGAAAGCATTACCAAAACAAGTAAAGCTTAAGCATGCCAACAAGCCAATTAATATAAATATTTCATAAAATTCAAACAACAAATTAAATAAAATATTTAAAATATATTTCATGAGATAACAATACCTTAATCTTTACCCTTTTGAAATGCAACTAAAATCTGTTCTTTTCCTTCTTTTCAGATGAGACGCTTGCCCACAAATCACTCGAATTCCAAGATGAACTCTCAGTGTAAGCTGCAAGACATAAAAGTGTGACAAAAAGCCAGAGTAAATGTGTGAAAAGTACAAGGGGAAAAGGAAAAACAACATAAAAGTAAAGAGTTCAGTGTAAACAAAGAGACATAAAGCCTTCCATCCGCTTACGCCAAGATGGAGGGGCGCCATGGACAGCACTCGCTGCTGCTCCTGCTATTCTTCCTGCTCCTGGTCATGCAGTCCTCCTGCTCCTCCTCCTCCTCCTCCTCCGGCGACGACAGACCCACGCTGGAGCTGATGACGCCGCGTGGCCGCAGCTATGCCACCACTTACGAGCAGTATGCCGCCTTTCCCAGAAGGAGAAGCTCCTCCTCGCCCTCGGGCGAGATGCAATCCCGGGCTGTGGACACCAGTGCGGATTTCGAGGTGCTGGAGGGACAGCCGCGTGGCACCTCGGTGGGCTTTATACCCACCAAGCCCAAGTTCTCCTATCGCTTCAACGAACCGCCGCGGGAATTCACCCTGGATCCGGTCACGGGCGAGGTGAAGACCAACATAGTGCTGGACCGCGAGGGCATGCGCGATCACTATGATCTGGTGGTGCTCTCCTCGCAGCCCACCTATCCCATTGAGGTGCGCATCAAGGTGCTGGACATCAACGACAATGCGCCTGAGTTTCCCGAGCCGAGCATTGCCGTGTCCTTCTCGGAGAGCGCTGCCTCTGGCACGCGGCTACTCATCGATGCCGCCACCGATGCGGATGCGGGCGAGAACGGGGTAACGGATCAGTACGAAATTGTGGCCGGCAATGTGGACAACAAGTTCCGGCTGGCCACCACCACAAATCCCAGTGGAGACAACTCTTACCTGCATCTGGAGACGACGGGCAACCTGGATCGCGAGTCGCAGGGCAGCTACCAGTTGAACATCTCCGCCAGAGATGGAGGCACGCCCCCGCGCCTGGGCTTCCTGCAGGTGAATGTCACCATCCTGGACGTTAACGACAATCCGCCAATCTTCGATCACAGTGACTACAATGTGTCCCTGAATGAAACGGCATTGCCTGGCACTCCTGTGGTCACTGTGATGGCCTCCGACAACGATCTGGGGGACAATAGCAAGATCACCTACTACCTGGCTGAGACGGAGCACCAGTTTACCGTGAATCCCGAGACCGGTGTCATCTCCACCACCGACCGGGTGAACTGCCCCCAGCAGACGAGTGTCAAGGGCTCAAATCAGAAGAGCTGCGTCTTCACGGTGTTTGCCCGGGATCATGGCTCTCCCCGGCAGGATGGGCGCACCTATGTGACGGTCAATCTGCTAGACAACAACGACCACGATCCCTTCATTAGCTTTGCCTACTTTCCGCCCACCCTGCGGATGGCCAATGTGGACGAGAATGCGGAGAATGGAACCGTTGTGGCAGCCATATCCGTGACAGATGCCGACTATGGCCTCAATGGCCAGACCACCACGCAGATAGTCTCTGGCAATGAGCTGGGTCACTTTCGCCTGGAGACGCTCTCCTACCTCCAGATAGTGCGCACCAATGGGGTGCTGGACCGCGAGGAGATTGCCAAATACAACCTCTCTGTGGTGGCCACGGATAAGGGCACTCCGCCGAGGACTACCACTGGCTACCTGATTATCTGCGTGAACGATGTCAACGACCACGAGCCCGTGTTTGAGAAATCCGAGTACTCGGCGGTGCTCAGTGAGTTGGCTCCTTCCGGCAGCTATGTGGCCTCGATCACGGCCACCGACGAGGACACCGGAGTCAATGCTCAGGTTCACTACGAGATTCTCTCGGGCAACGAGCTCAAGTGGTTCGCCATGGATCCCTTGACGGGATTAATTGTCACAGCTGGACCTTTGGACAGAGAGGTACGCGACAGCGTCGAGCTGAGCATCTCCGCCAGGGACGGTGGACCCAATCCCAAGTTTGCCTACACCCAGCTGAAGGTGACGGTGCTGGACGAGAACGATGAGGCACCGCAGTTCGGGCAGCGGCAACAGAATGTGACCATTGGCGAGGATGCACCGCCGCAGACGCTGGTGGCTCTGATGACGGCCACCGACCACGATCAGGGCACCAACGGTTCGGTGACATTCGCCTTGGCGCCCAGCGTGGAGCGTCTGTATCCACGCCAGTTTGCCCTCGACGCGCTAACGGGCCAATTAACGACGCGCCTGGCCCTCGATCGTGAGAAAATGGCTCGCTACGAGATATTGGTAATTGCCCGCGATCAGGGATCGCCGCCCCAGTCGGCCACGGCCACCGTCTGGCTGAGCGTGGCCGATGCGAACGATAACGATCCGGAGTTTTATCCCAGGCACTACATCTACACGCTCACCGAGACGGAGGAGAGGGGCGATCGGATGCTGCTCCGTGTCATGGCCTCCGATCAAGACGCCGGCGATAATGCCTTAATTGAGTACAGGCTGGAGTCAGGTGGCGAGGGCCTCTTCCAGCTGGATGCCCGCTCGGGGGCCATCAGCCTGCGTGGCACGACGACGGCCCCATCGACGGCTCACCTGAAGCCCCGCTACAGGCTGGTAGTCTCGGCACGTGACGCAGGCCAGCGCAGGAGCCAGAGGGATGCTGTGGTGGAGATTGTGCTCAAGTCCAAGGCGGAGACGCTGGAGTGCGGCCAGGGACCGGGCGGTTATGAATTCCAGATGGTGGAGGATCACGAGCAGCAGAAGCACCCAACCAGCCGCGAGGTGGGGGTGGTGCAGATGAAGCCCCTGCCCTTGGGCAAACCCTCGCTACCCATCGAGTACGACATCATCCAGGGCGATAGGAGTCAGAATTTTGCCATTGATGGCAAGACAGGACGCATTACCACCGCCCGCGCCTTGGATCGCGAGGAGCAGGCCCACTATCGGCTGACCATCTTGGCCAGCTCCAGCAGTGGCAGTGGCAGCTCCTCCTCCACTGTCCTGTACGGTCAATGCCTTGTCAACGTGGCCGTCGTTGATCTCAACGATAATGCACCCATCTTTGCCTTGGATCGGGACTCGGAGCCCACTATCTCGTTGCCTGAGAATGCGGCTGTGGGACAGGAGATCTATCTCTCCAGGGTGCGAGATAGAGATGCAGGCATCAACAGCAGAATCACCTACAGCCTGACACACAATCCGGAGGAGCAGTTCCGCATTGGACCCGTCACGGGAGTGCTCTACCTGCAGCGGCCAGTGAGAGCGGAGCCTGGATCTGTGCTGCAAGTGGAGCTCATGGCCACCGATGCGGGCAGTCCGCCCCTCTCAAGCCGCTTGAGTCTCGCGGTGAACATAGCCGATGTCAATGACCATACGCCCGTCTTCGATCACACCTCCTACGAGACATCCCTGCTGGAGAGCACCAAGGTGAACACACGCTTCTTTGCCCTGCCCGCCACCGACATTGACCTGGGCGAGAACGGCCGAATCTCGTACGAGATCATCGAGGGCAACCAGGATCTCATGTTTGGCGTCTTTCCCGATGGCTTCCTGTTTGTGCGAGCGCCGCTGGATCGCGAGGAGCGGGACTACTATGCCCTGACCGTGGCCTGCAGGGATGCCGGCCAGCCCTCCCGGTCGTCGATGGTGCCCGTGGTGATCCATGTGATCGATGAGAACGACAATGCGCCGCAGTTCACCAACAGCTCGTTCACCTTTGACATCCCAGAGAATGCGCCCGCAGACACCTTTGTGGGCAAACTCACGGCTGTGGATCGGGACATTGGACGGAATGCGGAGCTCAGCTTCACCCTGACCACGCACACGCAGGACTTTACGATAGACACCAGGAACGGCTTCATCAAGACCAAGCGTCCCTTTGACCGGGAGTCGCTGGTGAAGGAGAATCGCAACTTGGAGAGCGAAACGGAGGATGAGCGCGGTGCCCGTTGGGGCTTTCCCACCGAGAATCTACTGATGCTGCAGGCCACCGTCTCGGACAATGGGATACCGCGCCTCCACGACAAGGTCAAGATCATGGTTTATGTCACGGATGTAAACGACAATGCACCAGAGTTCCTGAGAGCCCCATACCACGTCACCATCTCCGAGGGCGCCTCCGAGCGAACGCACATCACCCATGTCTACACTCAGGATGCGGATGAGGGGCTAAACGGTGATGTCTACTACACACTGGCCCAGGGCAACGAGGCGGGTCAGTTCAGCCTGGACAGTGCCACGGGACAGCTGTCCCTGGCGCGCAGCTTGGACAGGGAATCCCAGGAGATTCATCGCCTTGTGGTGGTAGCCCGGGATGCTGCCATCAAGAACCCCCTCAGCTCCAATGCCACCATCACTGTCGTGGTGCTCGACGAGAACGACAATGCCCCCGAGTTCACCCAGTCCAGCAGCGAGGTGTCTGTGCTGGAGACCAGTCCCATTGGCACGGAACTGATGCGCTTCCGCGCCAGCGATGCCGACCAGGGCGTCAACAGCCAGGTGGTGTTCAGCATATCGGCGGGCAATCGCCGGGACACGTTCCATATTGACAGCCTGACGGGCAGCCTCTACCTCCACAAGCTCCTGGACTACGAGGACATCACCAGCTATGCTCTGAACATCACTGCCTCCGATTGCGGCACTCCCTCGCTCTCCACTACTGTCCTGTACAACGTCCTGGTGGTGGATGACAATGACAATCCGCCGATCTTTCCCAGCACAGCCATTGTGCGGCAGATCAAGGAGGGCATTGCCCTGAAGACACCGATAGTCACGGTGACGGCCGACGATCCGGATTCGGGACTGAATGGCAAAGTAAGCTATGCCATCAGCAAGCAGGAGCCGGAACTGCCGACAGGACGACACTTTGGCATCAACACCGAGACTGGAGTGATCCACACGCTGAGAGAGATTGATCGCGAGACCATCGACACCTTCCGCCTGACCGTGGTGGCCACCGATCGGGCTCAGCCCTCGGAGCGGCAGCTCTCCACGGAGAAGCTGGTCACGGTGATTGTGGAGGACATTAACGACAATGCCCCCGTTTTTGTCTCCATGAATGCGGCAATCCTGCCGCCAAAGATTCTCACATCCCAAAAAGGACTGCCCGTAATGCAGGTTCAGGCAAAGGATGCCGACTCCTCTAGCAACGGGCTGGTCACCTACGAGATTGTCAGCGGCGGGCAGCAGGACCTGTTCCGGCTTCAGCGGAACACTGGCGTGATAACCTTCACCCCCGGCGCCCAGTACAAGCCGGAAGTGCGGTATCAGCTCACCCTGAAGGCCACCGACGAGGCGGTGCAAAGCGAGCGTCGCAGCAGCGAGGTCTACATAACGATCATCACTCCGGGATCTGTTGACAGTGAGGCGGCGGCCTCTGTGCCGCGTTTTGAGCAGCGCAACATGCTCTCCGGTTCGGTGTATGAGAATGAGCCCATTGGCACTACGATTCTGACGGTGAGCGCTCACCTGGCGGGCGCTGAGATCGAGTACTTTGTCACGAATGTCACGGCGGCCAGTGGCGTGTCACGCGGTCAGGTGGATCGCCTGTTTGACATCGACGCCAAGCTGGGCATCCTGTCCACGGCGGCAGAGTTGGACCGTGAAGCGGGACCGGATACCTACGAAGTGGAAGTCTATGCCATAGCCCTGGGAGGACAGCCGCGCACGGCAAGGACAATGGTGAGATTTCTTGGGGGATTTTGTTAAAGAAAAACTGGATTTAGAAAGTGTTTAAAAAGGGTAATTAGAAATTAAATCCCTTGGATTCAAATCGTTTAAAATAGAAAACGGAAATTATTTAAGTGTAAATAGTTGAATTTACATCATAGATTTCTAATTTTCTGGTTCTTTTTTTATCGATATTTAAATAAGAGTTTTTTTGTGTTCTTCATCGTTTAAATAACATAAAAAATCTATTAAATGACTAAAAAATCGATTTATTTTCCAGCTTCACTTTGGTTTTAAATAATTTCCCTTCTATTAAAATGATTTTCCATTCCCTTTCTCTAACATTACAAACAACTATTTGAAAATTTCCCAGAATTTGCGCCACATAATATTCACTTTGATCATTTCGCTCTTAATTCATGTACGATCTTATCAGATCCCGATTACTTACTCGGTAGGGCCGACCTTTCTTTTGCTCGGTACACCCGAAAGGCACCTCCAGAGAGGAGCCATAGCCTTATGGAGGGCACAAGAGGCCCAGTCGCCATTTCTGGGCCAGAGTCTCCAAGGGCTTATCAGTGCAAGTCGAGACCGCACTAATGCGCTTTTAATGTCTTGTGCTGATATGAAATGTTGATTACACGCCAGGCACTTCAGCTGCAGAGCTCCTTCGCTGGCCTGGCACGCATTTGTGGCTCTTGGAAGATGCAAATTAACAGGCCTCCTCGTCCCTGAATGAATCTGCTGGGGGTCCCGGGGAGTAGGGGATCATCTCGAACCAGACCAGACAGACCTGTGTATCGAGAAAATATTTTACAGAGCACCGAAGCTCCGGATAAATGGGCCGCAGGGATAGAATTATAATAAGTTGCTTCATTGGCAGATGCCTTTAATTATGCCGGGTTGGAGGGTACCTTACTCGCCTCTCATAGGGGTTCTTGGATTCACAGAGGGGCCTTCTGCCACGGTCGAAGGGTATTCGTGGACCTCAACTGCTCAGGTCCTCTTGGACCTTTTACTGGTTTCTCCAAGCAAAAAAAAAGAACAGAGTGAGAGAGAGAGAACAAAGGCTGCTGGCTGCTGCCTTCTTTCTTTCGAAGCTCTACTCTTTGGCTCCAGATTCTTCTGCCTTCTGGAGAATCGCCCTTGCCCTGGCTCCTTGCCTTCTCCAGCCTCCGCGTGTTCATGGCCGACACGTTGTATGCGTAGGTATGCCAACAATGCACGCATGCAAATCTGGACGGGGATGCGGCGGGGATGCGGAGGAGCAGTTCCAGTTCCAGTTTCGTGCACGAAGCTGCTCCGAGCAACTGCGGTTAGTACAAGCCACTATGCTTTAGTGGCCTCGCGTGCGAAGAGTGTTTCAATCAATTCATTGTTGCATTGATTTAAAACGATTGTCATGTTTTTCCATTTTAAATTTTAAATATTTGCCAAGGTGCGCGTACCCTCATCCGGTCCTTAAATCGGTGACAGATTTAGAGATTAGCCTGGGGTCCTTGAGGGTTTTCATCAAGTTGTATAGATTTTATTTAAGAGGTTTGATTTTGTACAAGTTAATCGAGCATCTCATCAGCGAACTTAACTTTTTACTTATTTAGACTTTTATTAAAGTATTTTTTCAGACCTTATATTTCTTCGTGATCATCTTAAACAATTTTTATTTAAGGAGAATAGATATAGCTAGTTATTTTTGAGTTTAGAAATATAGCAAGTAGCTTTTAAATAGTTCCATTATCTGAATAATCGCTGCTTTCTAGCCTCAGTAATTATTCTTGGCCTGCTTTTTTAAATAATTGCAATTAAAAAAGAGAAAAGAAGCTTACTTCAACAAGCCAAAGTTTGTATACCCTTAAAGTTTGCAATTAAATCAAGAGCCAAAGTTGAATTTGTTTATTTTAAGGCTTATAAATCTGAATACTGCACTAACAATTAAAGAAAACATAAAATTCTAAATTTTTTACATCTTTCAAAAATTGTTTTCTCAATATTTTATTATTAAAATATTATTATTTCTATAAATATACATGATTTTTGGCGTTCATTAGGTTTTATAAGACAGTATGTCATCACGAAGACTTAAAACACTAGCTTTCTTAAAATCCATATTTATTTAAAAAATATTTTTATAATTTTGTTGATTAAATCAGAGTTTAAAAAATTCATAACTAAGTCAAAAAAGCATCAAATTCAATTCGGATTTTTTCTGGTTTAACAAATCTGCATACTAAATAAATTTTTTTTAGTAATCAAATGTTTGGTCAAATTTTGAAAAAAGTTATGATGTAACCCCTTATCAATTTTTGCAAAAATGGCCAAAAAATTGGTTTTCTCCTGAGATGGCCAGAAAGATGCGCCTGTCAATGCTGATCAAGAATATATATGGTTTATGGGGTCGGAAATGACTGCTTCACAAAATAAAACTAAAATACCCTTCAGGAAACAGGAAATATTTTAATTTTTTAAATAAATATTTATCCATATATTTATTTGATAATTTTTAGAAATATATCATAACCAAGCCAAAAAAAACACCAAATTCGGAAAGCTAAGACTTACCTGTTGACGCTGATCAATCATATATATACTTTATTATGTCGGAAAAAACTCCCTTCCTCGTTGCAAACTTCATACTAAGACAATAATACCCCGCAAAGGGTATCAAAATAAAAGCTAGCGCGAACAAGCTCACGAATGTCCATCAAAATGTCCCCTGGATCCCGATCTTTGGGCTGGAATTTCAGGCATATTTATGGCCATCCGTGGCTCCTCTCTGGAGTCGCGTCGAGTCATGTGCTCCATGGGCTCTTTCGTGGGCCCATTAAGCGGATTGACAAATGGTTACATTTTCTGCAGCTGCTGCACCCGCTTTCCACTGCTCAAATTAGTTCAATTAGCCGCCACACACTTGAAGCCAAGCTCGGAGCCGGCCTGCAAAATGGTCTTTTGCTGATGGACTCTCCGCATCTCTCTCTAATGGCTGGCTCTCCTCCTCCAGGTGGTGGTGTCTGATGTTACAAATTTGCATAAATTTTATAACAAATGCACTATTTACACTCTAGTCGAGAGAGTGCCCAGCACCTCGACTTAACACCATCCCAGCACACGATGCTATATTTTACGAGTGTCCCCAGTCCAGACTCTGTTGGTCTTTTGGCGTATTTATGGCCTTCGGGGTCCTTGTTCTCCATGTGTGTGACTCGCCAGAGAGTTACGAGGTCTCGACCGTTTGTCTGAAGGTGATTTCAGTGCGGGTTTATTGGATTTTTCATCTTTTTTTTTAAAGATATCTTAAAAATCAGTTAGTCTGTGTTCCTTTTGGGGTTATGACTTTAGAAAGGCAAAGATGTTTGGGGAGGCCTTTTGTATCGTTTTTTGTTAGATTCTTTTGGGGGTTT
>JAEIIL010026249.1:0-19765 GCA_018905715.1 Drosophila lini | reverse complement strand
ATTTTCGTGTAATATTTAAATTTATTTATAATTTTTAAAGATTTTTTGACTAGATAAAAATATATTTAAACTATTTTAGTCTTTATTTATATAGTTTAAAAATTATTGGAAAAAATTGTTACAAAATGACATTCAGATCAAAAATATATTTATTAGATTTTAAAAAGGAGTACCAACTTCATAAGATATCAATTTTTTGTCACACTTTTGAACATAATTTTAAATTATTTATAAAGACTTCCACAAAAACGATAAAGTTTTAAAATATTATCAAAAAACCTCCTCAAAATATAAATACAATTTTTTTTTTAAATTAAGTGATACTTTTACGAATTTTTCTACTATCTCTTAGACAACATTTTATTTTATTTTAAAACCACAAGGATTTCCCTAGTCATTTACTAAGTTTTTGTTCTTCGCTCTTCCTTTTTTTTTATACATATTAAGTTAATAATGTCATCCTTTCATTATATATTATGGACTAATGAATGAATCCCCTTCTCCTCCTGATATCTGGGTTGCACTGGTGAAAAAAAGCCAACCGAATTTCGCGCATCGTTGGGCGGCCTCATAAGAGAAGATTATCCAATGGCAACCATTCGCTTCCCGGCATACCCGCAGCCAGGGGACACGGTGTCAACCCCTGGTAGACCCGGGGATAATGAACTTTTTTCGGCCTCGTGTGTGTATCTGAATCTGTATCCGGGAGATGCTGTGGCCAGTCCACCCGCTGCGACATCCACCTCAGCCTCAATTAGCTTATTGTGCTCGTCATTGTCAGCGGCAAAATGGCTGACAGGACGGGTGAGCTGGGAACAGGGAGCAGGGGGTGTCATTAGGTGGCCCTTGGCCACAGCAAATCCACAAGGAGCTTGCCAAGGTGTTAAGCCAGCTGAGCCGTGGGGTCTGCATTCTCCGCCAGCAGCGGAAGCTCCCTCTGCCCTTGAAGGCTTTGGACTTAAGTCCTGGAACCTGGAGTCTTAATCAAGCCACGTCGTGAAATCAGGGAAATGGGACTGGAAATATAATTTTTTATGAGAAATTTAAACATTAGCTTATAAAATTAAAATTATAAAATTTATATATTCAAAATTATATTTCTTTATTTAGTTTTTATAATTTAAATGCAACCCAAACAATTTCGACCACTTTTCTCTACCTTTTCCAAATCCTCATCCGCTGTGAGCTTTTTGCCTAAGCCGGGACAGCTTTTAAATGGAAGTGGAGGAGTCCTGGTTGGTCCGTCCTAAGACTGCTTAGGTCCTGCAGCAGTAGTCGTTAATAACGGTAAATGGAAATTACCCGCCAGCAGGGAATGAGGAGGAGCAGGCAGGCAGGCGAGCAGGAGGAGCACTCGTTCGGCAATTGTTAAAAAGCAAAAGCAAATGTTATTGCCGAACAAACAGAAGTGAAAACCCGAAATCCATTCAAATCGCACAATTAGTTTGCCTCTAATCCGAGCCACAAACAAGGGCAGGTGTATTGGAGTAGGATTCCATTGTTAAGTCCACCACACACACACACATGCGGAATCCATAAAAGCTAAATACCAAAACCTGGTCGTAGTCAAGGACTCCGTCACGCCACGATTTATATGTTTCTACAGTGTCAGGGAAGTGTTACACTAAAACTAATAATATTTTTAATGTTGTATAAATATAATAGCAAACCCGGGTAAATATTTGCTTTCAAAGGATCCTAGTCCTTACAGGAGAGTTTCCCTGAAGAAATAAACATTTTACGGCGTTACGCATCTTATTTCTTATATTGTCTTGTATTATTTTGTTGGCTAACAATTTTTAAGAATGCTTAAGAAATCTTTTCCCAAAAGTATTTGAAACTCATTTAAAAAAACCCAGAATCTAGATATCTTTTCAAATGTTTATAAATTTTTAATATTTCATTTATATCTGGCCTTAGACTAAGCTAGACTTACAAGGTTGAAATTTCACAATTAATTTAAATAATTACAGTTTTTGTTTTATATAAAATTTAAATTTATTTAAAACATGGATGGGCAACGAATTGTAAGCTCAGAGCCTGACAACAAACCTCATTCTTAAAAAAAATTAAAAATTTAAATTGAAATTAAAATAAAGTAAGTTTTTGTATTTCAAATAATTACACCGTTGGTTTGTTATAAAATTTAAATTAATTTAAAACATGGATGACAACATACCTGTCTATTTTTAAAATTTAAAATCAAATATTTAAAAATAAAAGCAAGTCGTAAGGGAATAATATATATTCTTATTGTGAATCAGAACGAAGTTTTTTTTTCCCAAAACTGTGTAAATTTTATCTTTGAACCTTTTTGGAAAATTTAAAACAAAAAATGTAAATCAAAAGCATATTTTAGGGAAATATGTGTATATTTTGTTTTAAGTAAGCCTCAGCGCACGGTTTCTCTGCCATCTAATGTGCAAATTTAGTTATTATAACTCTTCTTCCTATTTAAATCCATGGTTTCCGTGATGTGTTGACCCTTTTTGGTCTGTAACTTAAGCCTAGACTTATCGACATTGACTAGAAAACAAGAACATAACTAAAACAAGGCTTCCCTAGGACCTAGAGCAGCTACACATCCATTAGAACTAGAGATATTTAAGTCAAAGATTAACTATTCAAGTAATTCGCCTAAGTGTGACTCACAAGACATCGCTGGTGATGACTCCGCCCTCCTGGTGATGGCTATGATGATGATGATGCAGTTGCTCTACCAGATCGGCGATACCCTCCACGCCAATACTCAACGAGGGCAGCGTTTTGTCCAGCACCAAGAGGGAGGGTGGCGTCTTTGGCTCACCCTCCTCCATGCCAAAGGCAGACATGCCGATGCCAATACCAATACCCTCCAGGCAGAGTTCCGAGTTGGAGGCACTGACTCCCAGCGAGTGCGAAGAGTGTCCCACATAGGGCTGCAGCTGGGACTGCTCCTGCATGCTGAGTATGCAGTCCGCCTTGAAGCTATCGATCGTGAACTGGTCCACGCTGAGGAACTTCATCTCATCGTAGGCGGAAGAGCCATCGGTCATGTCGAGGTCCAAGGCGGTGGCGAATTCCAGAGCCTGCTGATGGTGCTGCTGCTGGTGAGGATTATCCTGGTGAGGATTCTGCTGATGAAGCTGCTGAGGCGGGTGCTGCTGCTGAAGCTGTTGGTTTTCCACCTCCATTTGCGGTTGCGTTTGGCCCTGACTCTGAGGTGGATAGGTGGACCATTCCATGGACAGGCCACTGCCTCCTCTTTCCAGTCCCAGGTGGTCAATGTTGAGGTTCAAGAAGATATTGGGTGATAGCCGCGAAGGCGACATGCCGCCCGTGCCGTAGGGAGCCTTGAGTTCGTTGTCCAGAGAGTTGGAGGATTGCGGGGGAGTGTCTGGCAGAAGGGTTCCACTGCCACCTAGGAAGTGGGTTAAAAAAATATCAGAAAAGTTATAAAATTCTCTGAGTAATTCCTACCCAAAGCGCTGTCTAGTTGCCCGAGAACAGCACTGGCACTGTCATCGTAGGCCGCCGCCGTCGTCACATCCAGCTCCAGGGCTCCCTCCTTGTACTCTCCACCTCCCATTCCACCGATCTTCTCCTGCTTTCGCCACTTGGCTCGTCGGTTCTGGAACCACACTTGGACTCGGGCCTCTGTCAGGTCTATGCGTACGGCCAGCTCCTCCCGGAAGAAGACATCGGGGTAGTGGGTGCGCTGGAAGGCCCGCTCCAGCTCCTGCAGCTGCAAAGTGTTGAATGTGGTTCTGTTTTTGGAGTAAAAAAAAAAGATAAACTCAGCAAAAAGTATAATGATTTGTTGACCGGGTATTCGTTGCCTTTTTTTTAACTTTAGAATACAAATATTTTAAGTAATTTTCAGATTTCTTTATTGATTATAGTGGATCCCTACCTGTATCTCCTCTGCTTGCGCTTCATTGTGCCTTTGTCCATGCGAATCCTGAGCTTAAAGATTGGTAAAAATGGTTTAAAGAAGCCGCTGGAGCTTCGGGAGCTGCTGTAGCAGGCTCTGTTCTGGTTGGATTTCTCCTGCAATCCCAAATCTCTCCCTCTCTATAACGGTCTTCAAGCGCGTCGTGACATAGTCGCCGATTGAGTGTTGTTTTTTTTTTGTTCTGCTATTTTTTAACGATTTTCGTCGGACACTTTGAGGGCTTCGCGGGCGCTGGTGCTGCTTCTCGCCGCTTTTCCGCTTCGACAAATTCCACGGCGGAAAAAAAGAACTGTACAACAACAATGACAGCAGCACGGATGAGAAGAACCTACTCCTCTCCTGGAAGGCAGCTCAGCATAAATCCGCGACCAGCGGAGGAAGCTGCTGCATCTTCCTCGGGGAATAACCGGAGTTCTTCTTTGGGTTCGAAAGCAATTGGCTAGCTGTGCATGTCAAACTGTGGGCACACAGTGGGCAATGTTCTTGCCTCGACGACGCGATTTCGACTGAGAGAGGCGGGTACTTCTAGCTGCGAGCTGCCCCCGCCGAACGGGAAGCCCTAGAAGGCTAGTCCCAGTCCCAGAGTCCATCCAGTATACCACAGACACTCGTCGGGCACCCTACTATGGCATATAGTATAGTGACCAGTGGAGGTCCAACTCTGACCCAATGATACCTCTGGCAGTCCGTCTAGCCGGACATACCATTTGTTGGGGCCATAGGCTCTGCACCTGACCCAAGATGTGGCCAAAAAAAAAGCGGAGACACAGTGAGCTCATACATTGTGGCGTCTGAAAAGGGAAAGGGAGTCCTGGGAACGGCTAGGGAGGATATAACTCAATTTTTTAAGTATATTTCCATATATACTAAAATTTATAAGCCTTTATATGGAAAATGTATACTTTCTATACTTCATAGACTTGAAAACAACTTAAGAAGTTTTTTGTTGAATTTTTTTGAATAAAATATATATTTTATGTAAGAGAAATTCCGGAAAATACTAATTCCAACGTGAAGGCAAGCCCCCTTTGCCTGTCCGCTTAAAAGTATGCTCACCTAGACCAAAAACTTTTCGAATACTGCTTCGAAAGCCACCCCACAAGCAGTGGTCACTCTTCGGCGGCAGGCGGGAGGATCAGGTTGCCCTTTGCCTGTGCACACATGTCTGGGTCAGTGGGCTTCCTTTGGACCCACTCCAGCACACACTCCCACAACACTTGAGGCCTTAAAGCCATTTCCCACTCACCCACCACCACCACCAACGCCTTGGAAAGCCACAGGAAAGTGTATAAATAGCCAAGGGACGGACTCTACTCAACCCCTTCGCCATCAGCACTTGAGCTTGGTGCGGTCATTGTTGTGGTGTCAACAGTTGATTCCATTGTTCTCCATCCTGTCCAGGTGACGGCCCATAATGGAGTTGCTCTTCTCCACAAAAGGTAATCCGAGCGGGGCTCTGGCCTTTTGTCCAGGATGGGTATAAAAAGGGCCCAGACTCCTTTGCCAGAGCCGCACAAGAAGTTTAGTGCTGGACAGGCACAGATCGAGCAGGATGCCCTGGGTGAGTTTTTGATAAATATTAAAAATATTTATAGTTATGTGAAATATATTTAGAAATATATATAAAATATATAAAACATATTTTAAAATATATGAAATATATTTAAAAATTTACAAAAATATAAAAAATATATATAAAAATATATAAGGTATACATAAATAATATATTTCCTCGGTGAAAATAATGTTTTTTTTTCTTTATAGTTGCCCTTTTTCATAGCGCTGGCGCTGTTGATCCTCACAAATAAAGGATACGCCACGAATCGGTACCCCAGCGATGGCGTTTACGAGGAAATGGTCGGCCTGAGACGCTGCGAGCCCCAGTGTCTGGAAGATCAGGTGCAGGATGAGCAGCAGCCGGATCGCAGTACCTCCAAGATGCTGAGTGCCATTTTTGGCTTTGCACCTAGTACTCCTCCTCATCCTATAGAGGCGCCGGCTTCACCACGGGCCATGCCCCACCAGCTACCGCCGATGTATTACAACGATTTCTATGAGGACCTGCTGGCCACCAAGCGGAATGATGTCCACTCCGCTGGCTGTGATTGCAAAGTTACGGTTTGTTTTGTTTTGTTTTTCGGGAAAAGCTGAAATATAGATGATTTATGCTTCATCCCTCCATTGATTCCTTAGAACGAGCTGCTAGACTTGGGCAGCCAGGCCTTCCCTCGCTACCTAATGAACGCCGTTTGCGAGTCGCACTCGGGCAAGGATCTGGCCAAGTGCACTCACGGCTCCAATTGCCGGCCCCTGGAGTACAAGGTGAAGGTTTTAACGCAGCAGATGGCACCAGAGAGCGGCAGTCCAGCCAACTCCTGGCTGAACAGGGATATGATGGCCCAGCCGTGGCAATTCAAAACCGTTACCGTGACCGCCGGCTGCTTCTGTGCCAAGTGATGGATCGTCGGAATAGTTGGTGAAAAGGATGTGAGATAATTGTGAGATATATTTGTATATTAAAGCGCCAAACAGACGCCAGAATTGCTTTATTGTGGGTGTTTTGGGGGTGTGAGATTCTAAGATACAACAGTGGTTTTAATCAAGGCATTTTCTTGGCTGTAAAATTATTACAATTGTGATTTTGCCTCGAGTTTGGGTGTTATTTTGGTAATTTAATAATATTTTTAAATTATCTGCAGCCTGTCAGACTTTTCCATTGACTTTTGTGCATTTATAGCATAATATAATAATATTATTTGTGAATTTTGTAATCATTCCTTCTTTTCCAAGGCACAAAGACGCCAAGAAATGAAAGCTTTTTATCAAAAGGCCTCAGAAATATTTTTTTAAGAGTTTTTGTGGTAGATATTGGTTAGATTTCAAGGAGTTCATTTGGTTTTACAAGTAATGGAATAAGCCTGGTTTAAAAATAGTTCATTTTATAAAAGGAATGTATAAAATTCGTAAAGTTCTTTGTTTATCTTTACTTTTTAAGGCAAACAAAGAAATTAAAATATTTCTCCGTAAGCGAAATGATTTCGTTTTTGGGAATATATAAAATATTCGAAAAACTTCTATAAACTGCCTTTCGAAATAATGGGTTTACGTTACTTACTTTACTAAAACTTGTAAAATATTCGAGCGAGAGTCAAGGCACTAGTTGGGCGATATCCATTCCACAAAGGGAAACGGAAATGGATGGAATCTTACTTAGCTTATGGACGGCTTTGTCGAAATTAATAAATCAAACGGAGGGTATTTGCTGTGTGTTCCCAGCTAAGACCTTGAAATGAGCCGGGCTGCCATGCCCAAGATCGTAATACCCAGGGTCAGGCCTAACCCATAGCCTTGCCTCAAAGTTGCACCGCTCTGCAATAGAAAAAGTAAGTTAAAGGACTCAAGGATTCCCCTTTTATTTTACTCACAATCACAAAGTAGTTGCAGCGATCGCCCTGGCAGCACTCGTTGCACGCCCAATCCTCATACCAGATGTGGGTGCAGTACAGCTGCATGTAGCGCTTCCGCTTGGACTGGCACTGCTCCTTGGTCATGCAGCGCTTGGACACGTAATACTGCTTGAGGGCGCCCTCCGAGAAGTACGGCTGCGATCCCCAGCGGATCTCTGTTCCACAGGTATTTTCGTAGGACTCACAGGTCTTGATGGTGTTCAGGCACTTCTCCGTATTGCCCGTTTGGTTGGAGCACACATAACACTCTAAGCCGGCCACAAAACTCACTGGGAAATGGGAATTAATATAAAAGCTAATTGTGTTTGTAATACTTTAGGTGTGGCCACTTACCTTGCGAGCACAAATAAACGGCAGCAATGGCCACCAGGGCTATCTCCCACGACTTCATCTTCACCAGATGGAGCTAGACAAAGTCTTTAATTATTTTAAGTAGCTTAAAATTGAGAGCAAAACCGTAAATAAACGCAAAAATAATTAACAAACAAAACCACTCCCAAAAAAAACAAAAGTCGCGTGAGTTTTACAACCCTAAAGTGCTGGCGTTGTGCAGCACTGGCTAGGGATGCCACCTGTGGCGCATTTAGCTTGAAAATAGTCAAACCCATACCGAAGAGTTGGTAGCCCTGTTCCAAAAGGCATTTCCTAAAAATAAAGCAAGTTTAAAATTAAAAAAATAAAAAAACGGAAAATGTTCTCTTTGCTATCAAAGAAAATGTGTTTTTAAAGAAAAGCTAAACAAGAAATCAGTGCTCAAATCCCCAAAATATACTTTGGGAGTTTTTTAGCTTTTATCACATAGTTTTTAGCTTTTTCTGGCTATTTTGAAAATGTTGTTTTACGACAAACAGTTGGCAGCACCTGTTTGACAGACGACTGACCAGATTCACCGAGATTCCAGCAGGAGCAGCAGCATCCATTCCCGGTCAGATGGCCAAAAAGGAACAGGATGTCGTCGACCAGGAGTTGCCACCACCCCCAGCCAGGTGTTCCTGGCAGCCGGCACTGCCCGAGGGATTCCGCCAGCTAAACACACAGGTGGCCGGCCACAATTTCGAGTCTAGCAATGCCGAGGCCATTGGACTCCTGCAAGACTACACGGGTGGCTGCGTGCTGAAGCCCCTGGGGAAGCCGGAGTGCGGCGAGAGAGAGCTGAGATTCTATGAATCACTCGCCGAGGCAGGTGCTTTAGGTGATAATGACCTTGCCCTGCTCCGCGGTCACGTCCCCCGATTTTACGGCCCCCTGAAACTGGTTGTGAATCAGCGCGAACGCACGTTCCTTCGCCTGGAAGACCTCACGCGCGATATGCTCCAGCCGTGCGTCATGGACGTAAAGGTGGGTAAACGAACCTGGGATCCGGCAGCCTCTCCTCACAAGCGGCAAGTGGAGGAGGCCAAGTATGTGCAGTGCAAGCAAGCTCTGGGACTGTGCCTGCCCGGCTTCCAAGTGTATATTCCGGATCAGGACACCGAGAAAGCCTCAATCCTGCGTCGGGGCAGGGACTATGGCAAGAGCCTGAGCGTGGATGGGTTCAAGGAGACCATGGCGCTGTTCTTCAATGCCAGCACTAGCCATTCCAAGGCCCGGAGAGCGGGCCAGGAGTTGTTACTCCAGGAAGTGCTCCGTCAGCTGCAGGACATCCTCAATTGGTTCCACAGCCAACGGCTGTACCACTTCTACGCCAGCTCCTTGCTCATCTGCTACGATTACTCGAGATTGAAGGACCAGCCACTGCTCAATGGCCACCACCATCATGGGGAACAGGAAGAGGACGTCGCTCCCTCCTCTCCCTCGACTTGGGTGCGTGTCCGCATGATTGACTTTGCTCACGTCTACCCGGCGGAGCAGGCTCTGCCCGATGAGAACTACATGTTCGGCCTGAGGAGCCTGATAGAGGTGATCCAAGCATTACTCCATCGATGACCAGGAAGAAGTTCCAATCTCATGGCAATGAGACACTCACACTTTTGTATTATCGTAAGCCAAAAGATTAAGTCCACAGTATAGCAAGAAAAGCGACTCTAAACTTAGAATAAAACCCGGTTTTGTATAATCTGTGTTATATAGTTGGGTTTTTCTGGGAGTTGATTAATTTAGTCCTTTTTACCCTTGGAATATTTGTATATAGAAATTATAAATATAATATATAAAATATATATTATATATGATATATTATATATATAGACCGTATGAGTTCATTGATAGAATGCTGTAAGTCTTTGGTTATCCAAGGAAACTACTTTACTAAAAGGTTAATAATATAAACAACCATAAAAATGCAGTAGTTTTCATAGCAAACAAATTACAAAACAAAGATTTATAGTTGAAATGGCTTAGTTGTTACTTGTGATTTTTTAGTAAAAACATCTCAACCCACATATAAATCTAGTACTAGCAATATCTTGCAAAAGTTGTTACTATCTTTTAAACTAAATACTACAGTAGTGAGCACCAGAAATATTTACAATTAGTAATCCTCTATCTAATCTACAGCACAGCCAGATAAGAAATCGGAAAAGATGATAAATGATAATCAGATTAAGGAATGTAAGTTTTCATATTTCAACTCAAGAATTTCTTGAGAGTTTCTTGATTTCTCTAGTGATAAAGAAATTACTATAGCATTAGATAGGGTAAAAATTACAAAAACAAAACCCACACATGACATTTTATACTACCTTTGATTATCCTTCTTTCTAAAAAAAAACGCTTTAATTTTCTACATTTTGGTTTTTTTGTTTTTATTTTCATGTCCTATATATAGATAGATCTACTCGGTTAAAACTTAAAGCGCATAGTCCAGTTCGTACCGCTCGTATTGATTCTTGGGATCGTTGGTGATACGCGGATAGCCGGCAATGAGGGCATCCTGCCCGCCAATGTACAGCGAGTTGTAGATCTTCCAATAGACATCTCGCACCTTCCGCGCGGGATGGAACAGACCCTGCAGGGTGTACTGCAGAATCTTGATGGGCCCAAGAGACACCCTCAGGCCGTCCACTGAATCCATAAAGGCCTGGACGAGATGGGGCGATGTCTCAAAGATATTGGGCCACACGTAGTTGAGGAGATGCGTCAAGGCGTCCTCGCAGCCAAAGCCATAGACTCCCAAGGACATGTGCTTGATTGCGGAGCAGGCGGTCTGCCTGTGAACCAGATCCCTGTCCATGAGGGCGTCCTCCAGGAGCGGGCACACAGCGTAAATATAATCCTTTCCCATTTCGCCAATGTATTCGAAGAGGAAGGAGAGGGATTTGAGGACACCGTTCTGGACGTTCAGCTCGGGCACTCGGTATTCGTTCATCAGAGCAGGGAGCACGGTGAAGGGACGACATGTCTCCGCCACAATGGCAATGGCCACGGTGGTGCACACACGATTCTGACGCTCCTGGACCTTCAAGTTGTTGAGGAGCGTGGCCAGGACATCGTGGGGGCCTATGGCCTTGGCTATGTAGCCAAAGGTGTTGACTGTGGCTCGCCGGATGGCCTTCTTGTGGGCCTTGAGCAGCTCCAGCAGCTCGAAACAAATGCGCATCCACTCGCGAGCCGACACATACTCCGGGCCACGATCCGCTATTCTGCCCACCAGATCGATGCAGTTCTCCTGCACCTTCTCGTGGCGATTCTTCAGAATGGGTGTCAGTCGCGGCAGCAAGTCCTTGATTGGCGGCGTCATCTTGGTCATGCCAATAACGTTGACAATGGCCTTCAGGGCGCCCAGAATGCTGCCCAGCACCTCGGGATACTCCTCGCCCAAGTACTCGTATAGCACAACGCCAAGGTGACCCATTAGCTTCTCCTCCTGGCAGGTCTTCATCACCACCGCTATCCTGGAGATGAGATCCGCCGCCTGCTGTCGCACCTTGGCGGACTTGTTGTTCAATCGCCAGAGGATGGTGCCGCAAATCTGGGGGAGGTAGGGCTTTACGCGCTTGCCCAGCTGGTTCACTATGGTTCCGAAGCCATTCAGCATCACTACATCCTCGGTGGTCTGCTCCTGGAAGGCATACAGTATGCCATCGATGAGCTGCTCCTCCAGCCGGGAATCAATATCCGCTGCTCCGAGATTACCCATGATCTTCTCCACGGTTTCCATCACCATTTTCCGGTACTGTTCGTTCTCGTCCTTAAGATCGTCCACCACACGATTGATGATCTCGGAGGCGCCCACCTTGTTGGCTATCTCCACGGTGGTGTCCACCAGCTGACGGTAGTTGCGTCTGTCCAGGGCCATGCGATGGTTCCAGAAGAACTTGAAGAAATGCGGCAGAATCTCCTCCTTGATGTACTGCGGCTCCACGCCATCGGTGGCGCAACACTGCTTCACTACCTTGAGGACAATCTTCTTCATTTCCTCGTCCGGTGACTGGAACTCTCGGATCAGGATCAGCATCACCTCGCGCGTGTAGTAATTGGCATACTCGGCGTCCATGAGGGGTATAAGGTAGCCGATGGCCTTGAGGAAGGCGGCCAGACCCTTGCCGCGATGCGTGCGGATACCCTTCCACAGGGGCTTCAGCACGGAGTCGAAGGACTCAATGCCGTAGGGAGTGGCTGCCTCGGCCAGGGCAGCTATGGCCAGGGCCGTAATGGTGCGAACCTTCTGCTGCTCATCCACCAGGCCATGCTCGATGATCTCCACGAGGGCCTTGAGATGCGGCAGGATGGCGCAGCCCATGAGAATGGCTATCTGCTGGACAATTTTGATGCCCGTGTGCCGCGCTTGCCAGGACTTTTTGGATTTGCAAACCGCCTTCAGAAAAGGCAACAGCGAGGGTATACCTAAGGCGGAGGCCACCACGGCAAATGCTCTGGCAGTGGTGTTCCTCACATACTCGTCAATGTTGTCTATATCCGGTCGCATTGTGGAGATCATGGTGGCCAGGCCCGCCGCCTTGGCCAGGTTGGAAATAATCTCTCTTCCCTCGATGCGGGCATAGTGATCTTCGTCGATCAGGAGGGGTTCTATCACCACCAGGATCTTGTGCACATAGGGACGCACCAGGTCATCCAGCTTGTAGAGCACTCTATCGATCACCTTGACCAGCAGATGACGCTCCTGATCCTCCAGCGTCGGCGACATGAGCAGGGGCAGGATCTGATTGAAGAGCGGTCCGGCACCGAACTCCCTGGCCTTGTCCGTGATCTGTCGCAGAGCCGATTTCCTCATTGGCGGCGAACCATTCTTTATGGTCAGCAACAGCTTCATGATCTTGCGCTCCTTAAGCTCCTCCGGCGACAGGGCATCCTCGTTGACGTCCACCAGGAGTTTGTCGAAATATTGCGCATCCTCCGGCTTCATGAAGGGCAGATTCTGCCCCTTTGGCTGATTATCCATAAACTTGGCATTCTTGTCCTCCACTTGGATGAAGAAGCCGGCGGGTGTCCCAGCTATGGGCGTTGGGGTGGCCATCAGCTTGCGGCCGGGCGTCCGCAGGGGTACGTACCCCGCGGGCGGCGGTAGAATCTTGTATCCCGGCGGGAACACCTGGTCCAGCTCCTCGTCTGTGTACGGCCTGTTCCTTTCATCGATTTCCTTCTCCCAGCGATAGGCCTGCAGCTGCTCCGGCGTCATGGCAGCCAGTGCACCCGGCGTAGGCGTAGCCATGGCCATTGCCTTGACTCCAATGGGCGTGCTTCCACCGGGTGTCATCAGAGGGGTGGCATGACCAGGCGTTGCATGCGGCGTCATACTGGGGGTCATGCTCGGTGTCATGGCATTGGCGTTTGTGGGCGTAATAGCGGGCGTGGCATTCGAGGGGGTTTCATCCCAGCGCGAGCGACGTTTCGAGGCTCCTGGTGTGGACTCAATGGAGATGCTTTCGCCGCCGGCTCCACTGCCTGTCCGGTCGGGCTTGGGGGTCTCGGCCCAACCACTGTGTCCCGGTGTTTCCCTCTCTGTTTTTGGTGTTTCATCCCAGCGATTCCTGCGCGCCGATTTCTCATGGCCCGGTGTCTCGTGTCCCGGGGTCATGGCATGCGCGGGAGTGGCATCCCAGATGCGTGTGCCCAGGCCGGGCGTAGCGCCGGGCGTCTCGCTGCCCTTGTGGCCCGGCGTCTCATCCCAACGATGGTCTCCAGGAGTTTTCTGAAATGGGAAATATAAATTAATAAAGCTTTTTAAGGAAAAGGGAATCTTAGCTATATACTCACATCCTCCCAGGTGGGAGTGGCGGCGCTGCTTGGCGTGGCCGCCACCTTGGCGGGCACAAAGCTATCGCTAACTGTCTGATCCCATCTTCCACGCTTCCGGGCGCCCTCCTTGGGGGCCGAGGATTCCCCATTTGCCGACGACGACGACGTGGAAGATTTGACCAGCGTGCCATCCTTCGTCTTCTCTAGGATCTTGCGCCGCAGCTCTGTCTCCTCGCCCTTCAGCATCTGCTCCCGCATGATGTCCGTGTAAGTGCGGGAGCCCACATCCGGCGTCTTGCCGCCTTCGGCAAAGGGATCCGCTCGCTCCGGTGAGATAATGATGCGTCGCCGCTTCTGCCTGTACTCATCCTCACGATCCGCAATCGTGGGACGCCTCCGATCGGCCATGGGATCCACATCCTCCTTGCCCTGGGTGACATCTTTTAGAACGGAAGTGGGCGCCGTGTAGGTGGTGCGCTTCTGGGGCACGGGGAAGCCATCGTCCTCGTCCTCGTCCACCTCCTCGGCATCGTTGGCCGCTATGGAGGTGTTGTAGCCCTCGTAGCGACCCTTTCCCTTGTTGGCCTCATCGTCGTAGAGGTCGCTATCGAAGAAACCGCCACTGTCCAGCAAACCGACGCCAGCTGCCGCCGCCGTGCTCTTGGCCAGCTCAGTCTTCTTCTCCTGGATCACGCTAATCTGTGCCTCGATGTCTGTGTGGGGGAGAGGAAAAATCGTTTCATGTTGATTGATTTTCAGGTAAACCGGGTTTCGGGAATTGAGATTATTATGGGCTTTCAGTGGTGGATTTTTGCATTCCGGTATTCCCTGACCTGGTAGCTGGACATTGGTTGCCTTTATTTCACTTACCTTCATGCGTTCGCGGTATATTTTCCATTTTTTAACGAAAATTTCACCAAGACGCGTACATGAAAATTCGTTGGATCGGTTAGAGCTGAGCCATTGTGATGCGATAGTATCGATATAGCGATATAAATGGTGCTTAGTTATTTTTAAAAATTAAAAAAATTTATTCCATACAAAACAGTATTTAAATTAATAAACTTGTTTAAAATTTACTTAAGTAATTGATTTTTATTGTGTAAATAAATATTTTATAAAATTAAATTCATGAATTAAGCTAGATTTGGCTATAATATCGCCAAAGGTTATAAAATCTATCGATTACAGCGTTATCGCCTTCCTTGCTGTTGCCTGGTCACACTCGACCACTCGCGGCACGTGTTTATTTTTGTTTTGTTCTTTTCTCGCCGAGGTCTATTGTGAAATGCTGGCCAAAAAACAAAAGATGCAGGCGGAAACGGACTCCGCCGCCGAGGCACCACAGGCCACGCCCCACACGATACAGGCGCGCCTTATATCAGACACGGGCGAGGAGGCTGGGCCGCCGATTGACCTGCCAGCGGGGATTACGACCCAGCAGCTGGGCCTCATCTGCAACGCTCTGCTGAAGAATGAGGAGACCACGCCTTATCTGTTCTTCGTGGGCGAGGACGAGATTAAGAAGAGCCTGGAAGACACCCTGGACCTGGCCACCGTGGACACAGAGAATGTCATTGACATCGTTTACCAGCCACAGGCGGTCTTTAAGGTTCGCCCTGTGACGAGATGCACGAGCTCCATGCCGGGCCATGCCGAGGCTGTGGTTTCCCTCAACTTTAGTCCCGATGGAGCGCACCTGGCCAGTGGGAGTGGCGATACGACCGTGCGCCTGTGGGATCTCAACACGGAGACTCCGCACTTCACCTGCACGGGTCATAAGCAGTGGGTATTGTGCGTTTCCTGGGCTCCGGATGGGAAGCGCTTGGCCAGTGGCTGCAAGGCGGGCTCCATAATTATTTGGGATCCAGAGACGGGCCAGCAAAAAGGACGGCCACTTAGTGGACACAAGAAGCACATCAACTGCCTCGCCTGGGAGCCATATCACCGGGATCCCGAGTGTCGGAGGTTGGCATCCGCCAGCGGTGACGGTGACTGCAGGATTTGGGATGTGAAACTGGGCCAGTGCCTGATGAACATTGCCGGGCACACGAATGCGGTGACAGCGGTGAGATGGGGCGGAGCTGGTCTTATTTACACCTCCTCCAAGGATCGCACGGTAAAGATGTGGCGTGCTGCCGATGGCATCCTGTGTCGCACCTTCTCTGGCCATGCTCACTGGGTGAATAACATTGCCTTGAGCACGGATTACGTGCTGCGTACAGGTCCCTTTCACCCGGTCAAGGATCGTTCCAAGAGTCACCTCAGCCAGAGCAGTGAGTATCCCTCATCCTTTTAATTATTTTTGTTAATAATCTTTATAAAAATCAATCATTTACAGCTGAAGAGCTGCAGGAATCCGCCTTGAAGCGCTACCAGGCCGTCTGTCCCGATGAGGTGGAGTCTCTGGTCTCCTGCTCGGATGACAACACCCTCTATCTGTGGCGCAACAATCAGAACAAGTGCGTGGAGCGCATGACTGGCCACCAGAATGTGGTCAACGATGTGAAATATTCGCCGGATGTGAAACTCATTGCCTCCGCTTCCTTTGACAAGTCTGTGCGTCTGTGGCGTGCTCATGATGGCCAGTACATGGCCACCTTCCGGGGACATGTGCAGGCTGTTTACACGCTGGCCTGGTCAGCGGATTCACGGTTAATCGTTTCCGGCAGCAAAGATTCCACATTGAAGGGTAGGTCACCATCCACTTGCTGATGGAGTGCTCTTTTAAAAAGGTTTCTTTTCTTTCTACAGTTTGGAGTGTTCAGACCAAGAAACTGGCCCAGGAGCTGCCTGGCCATGCGGATGAAGTGTTTGGCGTGGACTGGGCGCCCGACGGTTCTCGGGTGGCCTCTGGAGGCAAGGACAAAGTCATTAAGCTGTGAGTATTATTTTAAAAAAGAATTTAGAGAGAGAAATGAGGCGTTTCTTTCATAAGAATTTCAACTTTTAGTGAAACAATTTTCTTAAGTAAAAACAAACAATTAGAGAAAATATTCTGTAAATTTGTAGGCGGGCTTTATTGTCAAAAACTAGTAACCATTTAATGGTCGTTATACTTTTTATATATTTATTTCATACTTAATTTTTCTTCTTTGACAATCTGGCTTTTGTTGCATCTTTCAGATGGGCCTACTAGACGTCTACATCCTTCTCCATATTGTACTCTCTCCTTTAAGTGACTACTTGGGAAAATAAAGCAAAGATCCTGAGGGATCTCGAGTGATCCTGAGTAACTAATCCTCTCTTTAATATCTTCTAAATGCTCTGCTGCTGGAGGCTCTTTGCCTTTTGCTTGTAACGACCCTCAAAGGTCTCGGAGTGGGAGAAGTAGGACTGCGGTACTGCCGACTCCGATTGCAGGGCTTTCTCGGCGGCCACAAAGCCGGCGGCCACGCACTCGCTGAGGCTGTGTCTCTGCTGCAGCAGGGCCGTGATGAATCCCGCACAGAAACTGTCGCCCGCACCGGAGACATTGACAATATTATGGACCAGGGGGGCGGCATAGAAGCGTAGACGGTGGGCCACAGCGGATTTACTGACGTCCAAGAGCTGGCTGGCATCCTGATCGGCATCGCCGCGATAGCTGAGGAGCACGCCATGGTCGCCGAGGGTAGCTATGATGCAGTTGAAATGGGAATCGATCTGCTTGATCATAAATTTGGCCTGCTGGAGGAGTTTCTCCTGCGGCAGCTGGGGGCCCAGTTCTAAGTCTAGAGGTTGACCTGTAATAGCCTCTGTGATGGTCTTGAGCTCCTGCAGATTGGGTTTGATCAGGCGTATGTTCTTGGTCAGCTCCGGGAGCAGCTTGAAGGGCTTCCCCGCTATAAACATGTCCGTGGGCTCGAAGAAGACGGGTATCTTGTTCTTCTGCGCCTGATGTAGGATGCTGGCCATCGCGTGCTCCGAAATGTTGCTGTCCATGACGATGATGGGCGCATCAGCGAAGAACTGATGGTGCGCCTGCAGTGTCTCCGGCGTAATGCTCTGATGGATCTCCATGTTTCCGAGAATAAGCCTGCAGTCGCCGTACTTGTCAAATATCAGCGAGCAGAGGGAGGTATTTTGGTTGCTCTCGAGGATCATGCCCCGTTTCAGGGCCTTGGGCATCATTTGGAGCAGGGTGTGGCCCATCTGGTCGTTGCCCACGGCCGATATGAGGTTCACATCGCCGTATAGCTTGTAAATTCCTTCGGCAATGTTGCGACCCACGCCGCCGGCTGCCTGCTTAGCGACCGCCGAGTAGGTGGCTCCGTCCAACCTCACATCCCGCTTCTGGTCATCCACGGTGAAGGAGAGATCCAAAATGGAGGCCCCTACCACCAGGGGTTTTCTTGCGATCCCAGAAGGGGAGGCGGCGGCGGCGGAGTCATTTCTCGAGGAGATTTCGCTGAGCGAAGCTGCTATTTGCGCCGCCACCTTGGCATTGTTCTTGATTAGCGCTATGTTGGACATGAGGCTGCTTCCACCTGTGATCTTGGCTATGGCGGCGAGCAGGAAAGGAGTCACCTCCTTTCCGGACACACCCTGGGCCTTGGCCTGATCCGTTGCCTCTTGGATGGCCGCCTCTATTTTGGCCTTATCCGCCGCAAACTCGTCCGGAATAGGCACACCGATGAGCACGCCCGACTGCATTTGCAGTTCCTGCCAGGATTGAAGGAGCTTCGCCGCCTCCTGGGCACTGCCGAGGTCATAGGGCACCGTGCAGCCACTGTCGCGGGTGTAGAAATCCGGAAAGATGCCACCGGAACTCTCGTAGCTGGCCACACATACGCCCTGCGTCTCCAGATACTCCAGGGTGCGCGGTATGTCCAAGATCGACTTGACACCGCTGCAAACCACAGCCACTGGAGTGCGTCCCAACTCAGTAAGGTCAGCGGAAACATCTAAAGACTGCTGACCATCGCGATGAACGCCACCGATTCCTCCCGTGGCAAACACTTTGATGCCCACCCGGTGGGCAATGATCATGGTGGCAGCCACAGTGGTGCCGCCACTCTGTTTCCTGGCCACCACGAACGGGAGATCCCTGCGCGAGCACTTGATGACCTGATCCCGGGGCTTCTCGGCCAGCGTGATGAGTTCTTCGCGGGTTAGGCCCACCTTGATCCTTCCGTCCAGTATACCAATGGTGGCTGGTATAGCTCCATGGAGGCGCACCTGCTCCTCCACCGCCAAGGCTGTTGTCACGTTCTCCGGCATCGGCATTCCGTGCGTAATTATCGTGGACTCCAGGGCCACCACCGGCTTATGGAGCTGCAGGGCCTGTCGCACATCCGGATGGAGCACTATGTGGTCATGCTGGTGTCGACGGAGACTCCTGTGCAGCAATCGCACGGCGGGAAATAGGACACTTCGCCGTAGAAGCATTGTCAACAAATCAAAACAAAAACGCACGCGAGTCGCCGCCTGCTGATCCAGGCAGTACTGCCAACTTAACCACAAATATAGATATCGATAACGATATATCGAATTTGATTAATAGAAATAATAGTAGTATGAAAAAATTTAAGTTTTAAGTTTTTAAGTTACATTTTTTTTTTCAAGTATTTTTTATATTTTTAGTTAACTTTTTATTATTAACGCTGAGAATATATTTCTTTTAGCACAGGTATTATTCCACAGGTTGGCAGCACTATAAGTATTCATAAGCGTGACTTTTCTTGACTTTCCCAGTTCGGTCACACTAAATCAAAATTGCGCGTCTTTTCGTTTACAATTGCTTTTCTTTGCATTTTATTATCAATATTTCGCCTTAAATCTTCGCCATGGACTTCCTTCAGAGGGCCCAAGACCAAAGACTGTTCAACTTCACGTCCGAACAGATGGCAGCGGAACGTAAGCGTCATATAGCCCAAGCTTTTGCTTTTCAGAGAAGAAGTTGCAACCTTGAACTTTTTTCTTTCTCAGACAAATACCTGGTACAGTTCATCATAACGAAAGCCCTGGGAACAGTCATCAAACAAATCGAGACCCCTGCCACATCGGTTTTGTTGGATGCCCGGAAAATGGCTGTGGCGGAGCAGGTGCAGGAAACCTGCCAGCGGGGCCTGCAGGCTCTGCTGGATCTGGACAAGAAGGTGTTTCACGTTCCACCAAATGTGCTCTTGGCGCAGGATCTACATCTCGAGAATACGTTCACCAGCGAAGAGGAAGAGCAGAAAACAGGACAGCTGGAGGAAATGAAGACGAAATTTCGTGAGGTAAGTGAGGAAGGTTGTGAGGG
>JAEIIL010026245.1:0-13434 GCA_018905715.1 Drosophila lini | reverse complement strand
AAATAAATTCATTCTGTATTTATTTAATTAGAAAATATATGTGTGCCACAGAAATTACCTTGGAACTAATTAAAATTAAGTGAAACCCAAGTGAAATTCTTAGAGAAATTTTTGATAAGTAAAATCCTATATTTTTAAAATGCGTTGTTTAATTTCGAATCCACAGGGATTTTGGTGAAAATAGTAATCCACTGTAAACTCACCTGGCAACTTGAGCGGCGTGGGAATGGCCAGCAGCTCGCCGGGCAGCCGCAGGAGCCACAGGAACTGCAGCAGGAGCTGCAGCCCCAGGAGCCCCGGCAGCCAGCTCATCTGGCGGCTGTCGCGTGGATTATCGTTCCGCGTCCGGGGATCTGCGTGCCTGGGTGTGGTGCGGGGGTTGTGTGTGGTTGACCTAGCTACTTGTAGGCTGCGTGTTCCGACCTCTCGACCTCCGCTGCTGCATCACATGGTTTGTGGCTTCTTATTCGTGGAGTTTCTGCGAGGAACTGGCTCTGGCAGTCTGCATCGTCTCACGGAGAGCTGGGAACGGAGAATGCAGAATGGAGAACGGAACGTTTATGAGCGGGCGATGATGATTGCATTAACGGTCTCGCGCGGCGCACAAAGAAACTGCACGGCATTGCGTATACGGCGGGAGCAACGTGAGTGGCTTTCACCTTTTGCGCGAAATCTTTTGTTCAACTTTTGTTAGCATTTTTACGCTGGTTTTTTTTGCGTTTCTTTGCATAAATGGCAAAAGCAACAAATAAGAAGAAGAGCGTCACAGCATCTTATTAGCACTTCACACACACACAGAGAGAGCGACAGACTCACACACAGTCACTTGTATTGGATGCCCGTGAAAATTACTGTTAGTTGCTCGCTCTCATTACCACTTTTTGCCTCCCTCTCTCGGTCACCCATTGACCAATGAAATTAAATGCATTCTTTGACAACCGTTTAATTGGATAATTATTGTTTTAGCTTTGCGTGCTAGCCATTTGTATAGATACGTCTCTCTTTCTATCTCTCTGTGTGTGCGTGTGTTTGTGTGTATTCTGACTACCTGAGCTTTGGTTTAAGCCAAGAAAAAAAACAACAAAAAAGAAGAAACACTCTCTTCGCTCTCTTTTCTACTCGCTGCTCGCTGTTGTTGTTGCGCTGGTCTAAAACCAAAATAAAATACACGTAAAATTCAATTAGCCAGAAATTGTTGCACTTTTTCCCCGTTCAGCCGTTAATTGTTAATTGGATTTGGGAAATATAGCCAAATATTGAACAGACAACAAAACAAAACGCCCGCAAGCCCATACACACACACAAAACAATCGACGGCGACCTCAGCTAATGGCGTAAATGGTATAAGCCAGTCCCAAGTTTTTTCTCTTTCGTTGTTGCCACGGCCTAAAACCTGTTCTTCTGCCTAATCATCCAGGCTTAAATGCAGCGAATTTCCCGAGCCATAAACGGGGCACAATTTATTTACGGTTTTCAACTGGATTTATTTCGCATACTTTTCACAGTCACTGAAACACTGGCATTCCAATTGGTTTTGTTCGCCAGAAACAACTTTTATTTTTTTTTTCGTGTTTTCGCCCACCATCCACCAAATTCGCTGACGGTTTGTCAGGGTTGCCGATTTTCGAGTAGTCAGTTTGGTGGGGCTACCACTTTTTGTGACCGTTGCTGTTTGGGGCTGCCACCTGTTTGATAGGGCTGTCGCCTTTGTCGAAAACACCAACATGTAACGGTATTTTGTTTTAACAAAGTTAAGTTTTGTGAAACTCTTAAATATAGGACGACATTGCAGTCAATTTAATTTATTTATGGTTTAAGTTGCAAGCATTTAAAAGCCGTAGACCGTGGAAAATATCGAATAAAGAGTCTATCGATATAAGTAAACAAAGCAAAGTGTGCCCGAATTCGAATCATTGAGATGGCTGTTACAATCGATTAATATCGTTGGGCACGTAATATTTTTAAAATCATTTACATATTTAAAAATAAAAATTATATAATTAGCTTTTCTAAACAAATTTCCATTTGTTTTGAAATATTTTGCAAGTATTTAATTTACCGAGAAATACCCTTATTATATTAGTCGATAGTTTTTCACTTATTAAATTCAGTCACGAAGTCACGATTATCTCACATCTCTATTGGACATTTCATAACCAGTCCGCCGGCCACCCATTTCTTCGAACGAAAACATTTGCTAAATCCTAACTGAAATGCGGCTGACCAACACGTTGTGTGCCCAGCACATTGGCTGGCACTTCAAAAAGCACTGGCTGGTCCAGGGCAAGCGGGTGCCCAAGGAGACTGGCGCTGCCGCTGAGCTCCTGAAACTGGCAGTGGCTGTGAAGAGTCCCGAGGACATTCTAAATCCCAGGAAGGAAAGGAGGAGGTGAGCATAACAAACTAATAATTAGCTTAAATGGTAAATAACATATTATCCACAGGGTAGAGGTAGTGGGCGACCGCCAGCAAGCGATTCCCGAGGACAGCAGTCACCCCAACTGGCACTCCACGGTTTGCCATTCCTACTCGGATAGCAGTGTCTTGGTGGGCGGATTGCCGCAGGCCCAGGTGCTCACCAACGCCATCGAGATCCAGACGTTTCCCAAGCAGATCGAGGATGCCCTGGCTAGTCAGCAGCTGCCCAGTTCCATTGACAAGAATGTAAGGCATGCTGTTGCGGCTGCCCACGTGCTCGATGCGGAGCAAGTGAAGCTGCCCAAGGTGAGGTTGCCGGAGCGACCGAATTTTAACCTTCCACGCCCTTACGGAATTTCGCACGATAGAGTCAAGTAAGAGAAACCTCAAAGTGGCTTTTAGGCGGTGTAAATAAAGCTTCGTTTCATTTCAGTCGCCTTCTGGTAAACAAACTCCTGCAAGAGGTGGAAAAACTGGCCGGACGTTCGGTTTCCGTTAAACGTAAGCTTATAGATAATGCCTCCTTCAAGACCTCCTTGACCAAAGACGGTGATCTGCTTGGCTTTGCTGTCAATGCCGAAAAAGTCATATTCGCCAATCGTGGGATTGAGGGCATCAAGGGGAAATTTGAGGGAAACCTGCCCGATCTTTACCCCATGAAGAGCACCATATCGATACCGAAAAACCATATTTATCTGACAGATAATTTCTACCGTGAGTTGTGAAAGTTAACATTTTAAGCTTCCAAGTTAAATCATTATATCTTACAGCCCTGAGGACGGATGTCAACTGCTCCCATCCCCACACGATATTCACGGTCTTCAACAAGCACCTAGTTGGCAATGCTCACGGCTCGGAGGTCACAACGTCTCAGCTGCAAGCCAGGACATTAGTTAAGGCATTCGTGGTAGCTGCTGCACGAGCCAGGCAATTACACGGTCCATCTGTACAGGGGGCTCTACCCAAGCCCATTGTTGTGCAGAGTATCCAGACCGACGGAAGGACGTTTCACTTTGGAGTCCTGCAGCTGAATACCCTGGATGTTGGTGCTGATAGCTCAACGAGAAACTACTGGTTCCACAGGCAGAACTATGATCTATTTTCCGAATGTAAATACGAGGCGGGAAGGACGCATTTGGAGAATTATAACGGTGATGTCTTCCGTATACTGAATGCCTTTTATAACAACTGTTAAAATATAAATGTAATTATTTACAAGGTAGTTTTTGTTTGCATTTTAAATTATAAATATAATAACTTGGAAATAACATAAAACCGCTAGAAGGGCAGCTCTGTTGACTAGTACAGGTACAGGTAAATCTATGAATTACCTTTCGCCTTGCCATTCCTTGTTATCCGTACGTCGATATCACTGCTCCTCATTCCCCAAAGAAACAATCGACTCCATAGCAACGCGGCTGCATTAAATTGTTTATGCATCGATGTATTGACTGCTGATAGAGACGTTCGCAAAGTTTTTCCACCCACACACGTTTAAAGTTTTAAAGGGTAAAAAAAGAGGAAATCGGTACCATGAACAGGCTTAAGCAAAGCACCAGCTCCAACAACAGCGGCACATCCTCGGAAACCAGCGAAACGCAAAGTGCGGATGACCAGCAGAGCACTTCGCAGGCGAACGTTCGTGTAGGCAGTGCATCATTGAGTAGGTAGGGGTTCGCAAAATATGTTTAAATACAGTTTATATATTAAAGAAAAGTTGTATTTAAAATTAAGAGCCAAAAACAGTTGGAAACGCATGAAAGATCTGGCTGCCGACAAGGAAAAGGAAAAGGATAATGAGGCCAAGCGTCCACCATGGCGAGCGGTTAGCGTTTCGACACTTACCAAGCCGGATAAAAGTGCCCTGCTTCGGGCCAAGCTACTGGATGCGTCAAGGTTATATTTCTGTCTTACTCTGAAGGCGTAAAATAATATGTATCTTTTATTTAATCCAGGCGGTTAAGAGCTGGCAAGGCCAATGTGGCCCTGCAAACTGACTTTGTCCCTACAAAGCTTATGAAGGAGGCGAGTTTTGGAGTGCAAAAAGATCTAATCCTTCACAGGGACATAGGCATTCTCACCGATGGCCAACTATCTAAAAAGAAGGATGGCGAAAAGTGTGAGCTTTGTTATAGATTATTTCCTCATTTTAAACTAAAGTATTTACTTGCAGATGTCCTTACCTATTCCATGTCCCAAATGACCGACACTGTTCCCACGAATTCGCGTCAAACCCAGACTCTGCTGCCCAAGGCATACAACAAGGATCTGATCAACTCGTATCTGACATCCGATGAAGATGGCAATGCCATTATTTCCGATGTGGAAAAACGGCTAGGCGATCAGATTGCCAAGATACGGAAACTAAACCTCAACGAATCAGACCCTCAGCAGCCGCCGAAAATTAAAAACAATACTAACCTGGCTCCCACGCTGGCCTCTTGGCACTTTGATGACGATGCGGTGGAAATGGAATCGGATCGACACTTTATACCCTACATTATCGAGCCATACAAGCCTTGGCGCAGCTTCGTTCCGTTTCCCTTCCGGCTGAGAGGTAACACACTAATTGGCACCCAGAAGATAGACTGGTATGCCTTGCTCCAGTCCATCGATGATCTGATCAAGGAGTCCAATAATCTGGTGGATAAACTGGAGCAGATAATGCTGGAGAACCGAGTGCATCGCAAGTCGGTGCTGGATAATCTTGGAAAAATTTCAAATTTTACGTCGACTAGCTTTACATCTCCCGCGGAGCAATGGTTGCCACTGATTGAGCAGCAGGAAAAGCAACTGCAAATTCTGTTGACCACCAATGAGGCGAGTTACGAGGCTTTCGAAAAGGAAAATTAAGCTTTTTCAAGGTAAATACCTACTTCAGAGAGCAAGGTCTTGCTGATCTAGAGAAATAAGTAGGGGCTCTTAGTGATTTATTTTAATTTCAAAGTCAGACGAATAGCAAGGTTAATGGCCTTAGGCCTTGAAAATCATTATTTCACGCATTAAATCACGCATATTAGTAGCTCAAGCGATGCTAAGAAACACAGTTTAATAAAGGTAACACACTTGAGTTTATTTAAATGTTGAATAATATTTAATTGTAAGGGTATTTAACTTGTAACAAAATGGCATTATCTATGCCTTCTTTTCTCGGGGAATGCCAGAAGACTTTCCCTTGCCTTGGGCGTTTTTCTTTGGCATTAGTTTCATCAGAATTTCCGTGGCCGATTTACTATCCAAAGGACAGTTGGAGTAAACATCCTCACAAGGTCTGTCATTGGCTCGCTTGCCATGCTCCAATGCCTCCTTAATGGCCGTTCCATCTAGCAGATAATCCACGAGGGCATTTCTGGAATAATTATAATACATATAATATTATATCTACAATATAATAACTTGACTTACTCCGATAGCATGTGAATGAACTCATCCATCTGATCGGAGGAACCAATCTTCATATTATACTCTGTGGAGCGAACATAACCGCAGACTGCTCGCTGCATGCAACTCGTTGAGTCTATGTTGTTCTGGCCCAGGACATCATCGATCTTGTTTATCATGCTGCTTAGGGGTGTCAGGTCATTATCCTCACCTGTGAATATTCAAGTACGAAATACATTCTGCTTGACTAGCTGGAAAAACACCACCTACTTCGGCCATATCCGCCATAGCCACCATGGAAGGCCGACAGAATTTTGGGTATTAAAATAATGGCTCCTATGCCCACCAGAGTGCCCAGGACCACGCCGCCAAGGTCGAGTTTAATGGGATTATAAGCGGAGAGGCCAGTACCGCCGGGATAGCCCTGGGCATGGATTAAATTTGTAAATTATTACGATATATTTTAGGACCATACACCCACATTTAGAGATCCATAGCCGGTGGTATATCCCAGGCGTTCCAGTCTATCTTTGGTGGAAGCTGTCTGCGGTTCACTGGGCTGTGTCTTGTTCTCGTTATAGTACGACCGATCTCGCTGCCCTTTGTCCGCATAGAACCTGAAAAGATCCACCAAGTATAAGTATTATTTTTGGATGGACACGATGTTCCTACTTATGGCTCTCTTCGTATTTGGGAATGGCATTGGCGTAGGTCAGCAGCACCATAACTCCCAGCAATTGCAATATGACAAGGTAATTTATATTCATCCTGATTGTTGGTAGTATCCTTTGGGTTTTGAAGGGTGTTTTTGTAGTCCTCGATGTGGCTTACAGTCGCGTTTCCAGCGTCAAACTAATATTTCAAATGGCAAAAACTCCACTATTTATAGGAGTTAAGCGACAAAAATTCAAGCAATTTGTTCAAATTACAAAATGTCAAGCCAACGTGCAGATTTGAATGCCGTTTATGCTGGGTATTTGGGAAAAGTGAGGAAAGAAACCCATTCTACCACGACGACTGAGCAGGTGTTTGTAACCATATAGGCACTTACTATATATGCCCGCCGCGAAGCAAAAGCATCATTGTATTTATGTCGCTGTAATGCGCAATTTTCATTGCATACTCAATTATTTAACGAAATTATCGCAGCCACGAAATGCCGAAAAACCACGCTTTGTGGGCGGAAAAATTGAGCAGCCATGCAGTGGAAAATATATATATAAATTATATGTATGTACTATTTATTTGTATTGAAATCGCGACTCAAAACCGGAGACACATGGAAGTGTTTGCACCTGCGAGACTTGCATCATTATCAGGGGCACTCGAGCAAAAGATTTCTGGTATTAAGTCACTGACTTTTCGTCGCTTCTTTTTTTGGTAAATATTCAAAAGAAGCCGAATATATATGAGTTTTCATTTTTTCACAACCAAAGACGTTTGATAAAATCTTTGGCTTATTTTAGCTTTTTTATTAGGATCACAGATCTATGTATGTATATGTGGGACAAACTTAAATTTTTAATTGATAGTCCCAAAAACGTTAAAGAAAAACTTGATAAATAAAGCTTTTATACTAATTATAATGTTTATTTTTAAACATAAAAAGAACGCGATGTAAACTTGCCTTGACCTTAAAAATTCATTAAAAAAAATATTACTTTCGAATTAATTTTATTTTTTAGTAAATCTTTTTGTATGAAAATTTGTTCTTAATGAACATAAATTTACTGAAAATGTATTTAATTTTGCCTTAATCCTGGGCTGACCAGTTTATTTGAGTTGCTAGAACATGAATCTATTCTAAAGAACATACATTTAGGTACATATAATATATACTGTAATTAAATATTTTATTAATTGCAAATTATAAATGATGTATAGTCTACATTTTGACGCCATTTGAAAATGCGAATCATTTTGGCAATAAATCAAATATTCGTATATAATATATATGTGTATGACCACTTACGGTAATAATAAATAGAAAACAGGTAATAAATTTATTGATCCGGTTCATTCTATTCAATCTTTAAAAATATCTCATCATCGTGATCTAAACTTTCTATATTTGACCTCTTTTTTCATTAACTTTTAACGCTATTTCATACTCCACGTTATTTCACTATTTTAATTTTATAATTTCCCCTTATTTATATAGAAAATAAACTAAGCTAGAGCTGTAAAATCTTAAATGATTAAATGTAAATGTAAAAGACCTATAAATATGTTAATTAATTTTAGATAATAAATACAGCATTTTTAAATAACTGAAATAGTAAAAACATTGCATTCCTTTGTTTGTATTAAATCCCATAACACCTATTTTTCCCAAGACAAATACTTGATGAAATTTTAAAATATGTGTGTTTACTCTTAATTGACACAAAGAAATGATTAAAATTCGAAGACAGCTCTCAATGGCATATTTGTTCTCCGATTAGTGTGATTTTGGCAGCCTTGAAATTACGAGTCATTCATTGCCTCTCGTTAAGGTTAATGTCATAAAGAATTTGCTTTTCTGACTTTCTGCCATGGTTTCTAATTTTTTTTTGTTTTTTTTGTTTGTTTATGTACAAGAGCCAGACACCTACACAGGCGATTTAATATGTGGCTATGCGATGATGTGCAGTTTATTTATATGCCAACAAATACATGTGAGCCTAGCCGCCTTTTTGTAAGCGTATGAGTAATCTCTGGCCTCAAATCTGTTGGAAAACAGCATTTATTTTTATCTTATTTTGTTTAATTATTATTTTCCAGATATATATCTGTGGGAAGAGGCACTGTGTCCGGTCCGCTTCACAGGTGATACTCACTCGCATAAATTGCTGGCCAGGATTTTAATCTTTAAGCTCATTTATTTTATTATTTCAGTGCCAAAATTTTGCGAAATATATTAAAGTTTGCTAGAATGTTTATTAAACAAAAGTTTAGTTGCTAATGATGACGTCTTAAATGATGTGAAACCCCTTTTTTTATTACCCCTAAAAGACCCAGAGAGCCTCGGGTAGCCCAACAACTATTTTTAGCATTTTTAATGTTTACAATAAATTTTTGAACCATATTTATGCTTTTGTTTATTATTGAATTTTCAACTGGGAAAAAATATTTCTCATTCTTTGCCAAAATGTTGCCAAGAATTGGAATATATCTATGTACATATTTTGGTATTATGATACCTACAACAAAATTTAAAGGGTCCGTATTTATAATTGAATATGTAGGCACTTTTAAAATGTACCATAATTATTCAAGGTATTCAAAAGTGTTGCCAAAAATTTTGCAAATTAATACATCATTTTTATAAGAGCGAAAAACGAAGCCAAAGGGCTTGTTTAAATTCTAATAATTGATTTTAAAGTGACTTTACTTTGTGTTTAAAATGTTTTTTATACTGTTAATATATTTTATGATGAGATTAAATGAATATAAATATCAATTAGTGAGTATTTATTAGTAAATACAATGCCTATCTGTCCGGAAACCACTTCTTACTAAGCAAACAAAACACAAACAAGTGTATCCCAAGTTGCGAAAATAGAAAATGCTGGAAAACAAATACCTGAAATGAATCACTTTTTAAAAGGGCTACTTTATTCCGTGATCAAAGACCGATGTACATATGTATATAGGCCTTTCCCCCAACACAAACATACATACTGACGTATGAAAAGTTCTGGCTTTATGTAAACAGAAATTGCTCGCTCTTTTTTTCGCCGAGAGATGTCAATGTTTCTTAATTCCAAAAATAAGTTTATTTGGGAGATGGTCAGAAGAAGAGGTGCCGTCAAGAGAGAGTGAGAGAGAGTGAGTGAAGGCTGTGTGAAAATTTTGAAAATCAAAAAATTATAAGCAAGTGTTCCGGACGATTCTCGGGCAGATCAACTCGAACGGGCGTCAAGTGAACAACACGCAACGACGACAATTCCGAACCAAATCCAACGAACAATTCAAATTCAAATTCTAATTCCACAAAAAGGCATCGCTTAAAAAATCGCAAAAATGGTTTACGAAAGTGGATTTACAACTCGCAGAACGTACTCCTCGAGGCCGGTGACGACTTCTTACGCCGTTACGGTAAGCCCTTCCATCGCCAATAAACTTAATAACTTGACATACGGTAGTGTGGTTTTCCTTGATAAATCCTTTTTAAATCTGTGAAATATATCTGTGCGTACAATATGGAAATTCAAAATTCGAAAACTCTCGACTATATTATTGAGTGGAAAACTGTACGGAAACGCTGCGGATAAATTTGACAAATTTAAAGGCAGTTAGCTAATCGAAAATGTAGTAAAAAATTTTTTAAAATAAATTTAAATAAAAGCGCTTGTGTCCCACTTGCTGTACTCAATGGTTTCACATTTGGCAAGCGAACAGATGAATATTGAAGAAATTGAAACACGTTTGAATGCAAAGTGTCTACCAAACTATGAATATCGTATCCAACTTGAAGTATATAACTTAGAATTATTACACTCTAGAGAGTTATCTGAGGATCTGGCGACTGTGTATATATAAACGGGCCTCCAAGGACATGAACATGAAATATATTCTGCGGGGTTCTCTGTGTGAAACATTTGTGTGTAGTTAATCATAAACATAAACTTATTTCTAACAATTTAATCGCTCTCATAATGGTCTACTGTATTATAAATGTGATATATGTGCAGCTTAACCGTAATGCTCGTCAAGGCAGACCCCAATTAAATAAATATGTATATATATGTTTGTACATTTGACAAAAAATTATGCGAGTGTGAAAACGAAGGCATTGCAATTCTCGGGAGGTCGTGGGAATTATAATTTTTCCTAAAATTTATGGCAGCCCCACGCTGATGATCTTCATATCTCTTTTCGGATATTCGTGTTTACTCATCTCCCCAAAAATATATATATGTATCTAACGCGCGAATACATTTTCAGAATTTCAGAATTCAGCAGAGGCCGAAACATTTCTCTATCTTAATTTATTATTATTTACAAAAAGCTGAGGTTCGTCCGGCCCGTTCGCTGGTGCCCAAAAATGTTTAGCACATAGCATATATAGAGGAGTGGAATTCCAAACACATGCGAATTCCCAATGAAACCCATACAGCCACATCTCTCTCGAACAGTCCGTGGTAGTGGTTCTGGTTCCGCCGATTTGTATATGTGTAATACTAGATGCGCGCGCATTTCTCTCTTGGCTAGTCCTAAAAATATCTTTCCGATTTCCATAATATATTCAAATAAACCGAAGATGCTATGGGGAAGCTATGGGAGGGAACCAGCAGCAATAAAATAACGCCAGCAAAAAGTCAGACGTTTTTCAAAAAAATATTAAAACTAGAAGAAGATAAATGCTGAAAAAACAAAAGACCGATTTTTCAGTGTGATGATAATCCAAGGCGAGAATAAATATGTACATCAAGTGCCTAATAATCGCCATTGTCTGTGGACACTTTATGTCTACACCCAATAGCTTTTTATTTTTTTTGTTAATGACGAAAGGGGATCATGCCATGATGTCATTGAAGTCTAAGAATGTTGCTTATTTTTTCAGGGATTAGTGTACAGGATAAAGTGCTTATTTATATATATTAACTTGCCTTTGTATTATTGTACATAAATAAATGTTTGCTGTTTGTGTTCGAAACTAAATGCTGCGAGTGTATCCATAATGCTCCCATTGCACATAATACTTACAACCACACTACGTCGTATCAATATGCATATTTACACTGGTATGTGTGCGTAGACCTGGGGTGGACCTCTTGAGGGTTGTATAAGTAAATATTTAAATTTTATTAAATTAAAAAAAGAAACTGAAATCAGTTATATTACATTTTTAAGCAGAAACAACACTGCGTATGAGTGATATTGAGTAAAATAGGCTTCTATTTAAATTTTCCTCTCTAAAACTCTTTTAAACTTGAATATAAAACTCAATATATATTTTAAAAAATTGATAAAGCAACAGAAATTAATGTAATGCAACTCTTGAGCAGAGACAACACTGCGTATGATTTATATTCAGTGAAATATGCCTCTGATTATGTTTTCTTTTCTTCTCTTTTAATCTTGAATATACAACTTTCAAAGTGTTTCAAAGATATTTTTAATATTTAACAGATAAAAACTATATTTTATTAAGATGTACTTCTTTTCTTTAATTAAAATCAAAGTCACCAAAGTCCACCCCCCTGTTCACTTACATATGTAAATAAGCAACTTGTGTCATACTGTAAGGTTTCTCTGTATATATTGGATATTGCTTGACCCAACCAGCACAAGGATAACTATAAATCTCAACCAATGCGAAGCTGTATATATAAATGCCTGCCTCAGCCCCCAGCCCGAACCCAAGAGTGTATATATATGAGCCCCACCGCCACCGCTACATCACGTTGAGTCCCGCCGCACCGCCGCCAGATCTGGCCAAGATCTCCTCCTTAACCGCGTTTAACCCTGTCCCAGAAATTAAATCGAAATTTGTGGAATTTTGGGCTTTGCAGAGAACGAACCAGAGAACACCAATTGACTGGGAGAAAGTTCCGTTCGTGCCGCGTCCGTCGCTCATCTCGGATCCGGTGACCGCCTTCGGTGTCCGGCGTCCCGATGTTGAACGTCGCAAGCACTCGATCCTCGATCCGATCAACCGGGCGGCCATCAAGCCCAACTACCGGCTGGCCTATGAGCCCATCGAGCCCTATGTGTCCACGCGGGACAAGAACCGCACACGCATCCTGGGTATGGTGCGCCAGCACATCGACACCGTGGAGGCGGGTGGCAACACGGCGGCCCGCACCTTCCGGGATAGCCTGGACTCGCAGCTGCCCCGGCTGCACCGGGCTGTGTCCGAGAGCCTGCCGGTGCGGAGGGAGACCTACCGCAATGAGAAATCGGGTGCGATGGTCACCAAGTACAGCTACTAGGATCAGAATCTACTTTCTCCATGATATACACATAGTTATGCCTTAAAACCGAACACAATCGAACGAACCTAAATTGCAGCTAAGAACACAAAACATAATTAAAACCGACAAACAAATAAACTAAAAAAAACTGAAAAATTACACAAAAACATTGATAGGACTACGTTTAGTTTTAGCCATAAAACCCTGTGTGTTAACCCAATTTAACCTGTTTATACACGATTTTAGACTACGCAGAGAAAAAATCAGCCGAGTTTGGTTTATAATAGTCGATAAATTCAAGTAGAGTTTGAATTTTTTAATTAAATTTAAATTAAATTAAATTAAATTTTAATTCTCACTTCTTAGAAAATGATTTTTAATCAAACTAACAATGGTTTTTCCTCTGTGTAGCTTATGTAAATTGTATCTAACGTTTCACAACTCCATAGAATCATAGAATCATAGCATTGTGTGTGCCTAGATGAACTCTAAACTTAAACATTCGAACATGTTTCAATTTCCCTGTTTCGAGAGTCGCCTTGCGTTCTTTTTTATATATTTTTTTTTTTTAATTTAGAAGTCCGCGATGAAGAAGCTGTAGCAAGCAGCCACACTAACCGATGTAGCAAACAGTCACACTACCCTATACACTCACACACCTATTGTACATACAATGGCTAAATTATACGATAGTTATAAGCACAATAGATACATCTCGCTCTCACATGAAGAT